>PVKE010002822.1:0-78242 GCA_004027555.1 Craseonycteris thonglongyai
ATTTTTGATATTAGCCCCTTATCAGAGGCATTGTTTGCAAATATTTTTTCCCAATTGGTCGGTTGCTTCTTTGCTTTGTTGATGGTTTCCTTTGCAGTGCAGAAGCTTTTTAGCTTGATAAGGTCCCATTCATTTATTTGTGCTTTTACTTTCTTATGTCTTTTTTTTTTTTTTCCAATAATGTTGTTTTGTCATGTGTTGCTTTCATGCTGATACCTTGTCACAATGCCTGGCAAGTAGTAGGTGCTCGTTAAATATCTGTTAAATAAATGATTGTCACTATCACTTCAGTCGTAGCATATCTGGTTATATGATTTTCTCTTCTCTTTTCTCATATCCTACCTCTAATTGTTCAAGTTTTGGAAATGACAAAACTGTATTCAAATCAAGATTAAACAGTATATGAATAAATATAAATGTACTTACCTGAGGAATAAAAAGACCCAGCAAGGGCTTGGATTTCTGACATTTGTTTTAACTGCTAAGAGGTGGCTTTTTAAAAACTTGCTTTCTGCTTTGAAACCAAGCTCCAAATCCATGAAATTGTAAGATAGTTGAATTCCAGGTAGGTGAGGTATTTTTGTATTTAATTTTTCTTTAAATGATCATTACCAGCACCTCAGAGGACTGCCAGAGTGGGATATGTAAAAATCACTAGGCCATTACTGTGTTTGTGCTTATTTTAATTAGATTTCTTTTAGATTCTTTTAAGCTATCCAGGGAGAAATGTGTCTCTTGTGAATGTAATGTCCATTATGTAAAACTTAAGTGCATCTGAGGGTTTGGAAAATGTAAAATTTACACTTAGGGTCCTATTTAGTCAAGGTGATGAGATTTAAGATCAATTATGGGAGGGGACAGAACTGAATACATAATTGTTTTTAAGAACATTTAAAAGATGATAAAGTACTTTTTCTCACTGCCAAATGGTTGACATTTTGCTGCTTGAATTTCAGTGAAGCTTTTAGAGTTGGTTAGTCAGACCCACTTCTGCCACTCTCCTATTGTGTCCTGGCTGGAAGTGTTGGGAGGACAGGAAAATTTCTCATTAGTGACATGTAGTGACACTTCACTTTATTGTGCATGGATGATTTTCTGACAGAGATAGATGACATGGCTCAAGTTTCCAAGAAACTGTTATTCCATCATTGAATGGGAAAGCTCTGAACCAATCTTTCCGATTTACAAACAGGCTGTAGATGTGCCCAGTTTGACAAACGGATACTGAAATGTAGAACCTTGAAATGGAAGATGCTTCTGTGTTCATTTTTGGATGTAGAAGGTTACAAATAACTACACACATTACCAATGGCACATTTTCACTTTTCATTAAGGAGTGCCGTGCTTGTTTTTGGTCCAGAGTGAAAACAGAGAGAAAACACTTCATTCGTTTGATTTTTTTTTTTTTTATTGTTTTTGACAGAGACAGAGAGAGAAAGAGAGAAGGGGGAGGGCCCAGAGCAGTCAGTCTCCATAGTAGTACGTCCTCAGTTTTCGACATGTTTTCATTCCACACAGGTGGGTGGGGGTTGCGCAGGGCAGGAACTGGGCTGAGGGCCTCCCTCATGGAAGACACGCCCCCTTGAGGCAGGAGCCAAACCAGGGAGCAAGAACCAAACTGGGGGCCTCCCACGTGGGAAGCACACCCCAGTTTACCAGGAGTCTACATGGACTAGGGGTAGGATTCAGTCCTTGGTCCCCAGGGCTACAAAGTAAGTGCTTAACCCACTGAGCCATCCCGTCTCCCCTAGTTGGAACTTTTTTACATTGGATTCTTATTTTCCAATCAGGATGTATTTTTTTGTGGAGTAAAAGGGTCAAATTACTCCCCCGCCCCGTGTTCTTTAACCCCAGGATCTCCTCAAGTTGATTCCTCAAATTGCCATGCTGGTATATATATGTAAAAAAAAGCATATTTCTATGGAAGAGTAGACATTTGTTGGTTACCCTTGGCACCCACTTTTAGCACCATTCATATATCTCATCACGCTCTCACCAGGAATGCCCATCTTCTGCCTGGGAATATAGGAGCGGATGATAAAATTTAAGCTAAGCCTGTTAGTTGATTCTCTCCTTCTAGTCACATGATCATATGGCCTGAGCTGCACCAACCAGAAAGCCCCTCAGGACTTTTAATTAGAACTCTGAGATGAAGCCACTCAGAGTGTGAGTTGATGGGGTATAAAGATGTGAGGACAGTAACTGCTGCAGCCAGCCTAGAGATAAAGTGGGTCCCTAAAAAGGGCTGAACTAAAAGAATCTCAAATGGAAGCAGAGTTCCAAAGCTTTGGATTAAACCATCCCCGAAGGCTGCACTGTTTCTAGACTCTCCAGTGTTATCACCCAAACCATTTTCTTTATTATTCAAGATCACTGAGTTGAGTTTTTCATTGCTTGTAATCAAGACACTAACTGAGGAAGCTACTCCATCAGCCATTTTTCTGGTCATCAGGTACGACTGTAAAACTGTAAGCCATGCAAGTGTAGTAGAAGATCAAGGAACTAAATGCATTGGTTCTGATAGAATCTCCCGTCAGTGCTGTGCTGGTAAAAGGTTAACAGCAGGCTGACGGGACTGGAGTAGGGGCATGGATGTAGCTAGCATTTGGCAGTTTGATTTCCGTGGTATAAACATTCTCACTATGGTCAATTTCAAGCTGCCAACGTAATGCTGACAATGAAATTAGGAAGCGACGCTAACAATTGGAGCCCCCGAGTCGATAACAGTTAGTACCATCTAGCACTACCTCTTCTCATATGTGCTGTTTCACATATGCAAAGTTATAATCCCAAGGAGTGAAGAGGGTTTCCTGAAATCACACAGAGGGAAAGGCTTCTGCCACAATGCCAGTCCCCTGATTTCTGAAGTCTAGTTTTTGATAGGTTAGTGGTCCTGTTTGTATACGTTTACATGTGGAGCTGCTAATCTAAGCACTTTTACTTATTTTTAACAGAAAGGCCTATGGTTCTCCGCTTAAGACCAGAAAAACTGATCCAAATTTTCACAAAGTCAGTATTTCAGACATGGAGGCCCAGTTGATCAACAAGAATCCCAGCGCATCATAGAGGGAGTGGCTACCACGTGTTGACTGTGTACATACCAGCCACTCCGTATTCATGATCTCTGCAGAACCTGCAGAAAACGATTCAGCTTTCCATTTTATATGTGAGGAAAACTACAGTTCAGGCAAATGGAAACTTGCTCAAGGTCACATGTCATATGCAGTAAAGGGTGGAGTAAGAACTCAACTCCAGGTTTGTCAGACTTCAAACAACATTTAGACCCACATGTGGTGTATTATTCTGAATAGCGCATGTCTCCACTATGTGCTAATAGATTTTAGGGATTTTCTGTAACATAGGAAACATTTGTGGGAACAAATTACAATACCCAATAAAAATACAGACAGAAGCAAGTGTTTGCCAGACAGGGCACGCACAATATTCATGGCCCTTTGGGGTCCTGGTCATAGGTTTTGTTTGTTTGTTGGTTGGTTGGTTGGTTGGTTGGTTGGTTTTATTTTCCCTATCACCTCATTCATCATATTGTCTTTGAGGCTGCTGAAGCTAACTTGTCATGATTTACATGAGAGGCTCATGTCTTATCTCAAGACCCTTTTATAAGATGGCATAAGAAATATCCACTTCCAGGAACGAATGTGAGCAGTCAGTAGTTAAAATTTAAAAACCAAGCAAAAGTTTGCATATTTTAAATAAATATCAGTAATTATAATTTATAAAAATCAGGCTGGTTAAAGAAAAGAATGTTCAATTTTACCATTTTATACTTCTTGTACCAAACAGATACCACTCATATGGTTTCCATACTTTTTCAGTGTACTCTGTCTGCATTATTCAGAGTGACTCTGTAGCTTTTAATAATGTGGTCTAAATTATTTAAGTGGGATGATTAGCATAATCTGTACTGCACCCTTAAGAATACAGGGGCAATTAAGCACTGAGCTTGACCTACTGCCCTCTTTTGTAGACAGAAGATGCAAGCAGCAGAGGCGATTGCAAAACTCAATTCTGTTCTCTGTCCCTCCTTCCCTCTCCAGCCCTCTCTTCCTCTGTCCCTCTCTCCCTCTTTCCCTATCTCTTCCTCCCCTTCCCCTCCTTTCTCTGTCTCTCTCCCTTCTCCCTTCAACTCCCTTTTTCCACACTGCTCACACCCAATTTTTATTTTTCAAAACTGGTGGTAAACTGACTCGTGTTATTTCAGTTTAAGTGGCATTGGCTATCTCAGTGAAAATTGGAAATGCCAGTCAAACAGTGTCTCCAAGTATGCAAGCGTCTGATGTGTAGTGTGGTGTAGACAAATTAACCAGGTACATTCACAGTATATCATGCTCTTTTTGGAGCTTTGTAGAGACACCAATGTGTATATATATATATATATATATATATAGAGAGAGAGAGAGAGAGAGAGAGAGAGAGAGAACAAGCAAACAAATGCTTTGACATTCCATTGCAATCACTATCATAAGTCACGTAGCCACAGCTATCTGAAAATTGTGACCCATTGCTATAATATTTATAATAATAATTCTTACCCACCGATTTCCATGTTGTATTCTCAAATTTGCAGATAAACCCAACTGCATAGGCATACCATGGTCACTTCAGTATTCCAAAAAGCCAAGTGGAAGCAGTACCATTCTTAGTATAAGCTACTTAAAATGTCAAGTTTCTTTTGGTTAAAAATTTGATGTGAAATAAATACAATTTGGTAAACAAAAACCTTTCATAACTAGTAATACTTAGCAGATCCTATAAAAGGAGGGTTGGGCTTGATATGAGAACTGTTGATCAAGAAATTTCCATGAACAGTTCCTATCAATCCATCATCTAGTCACCAAGTACCTAATTATTTAGGTACCATGCACAGGGAAAGAGAGTTCACTCATGGTAGAAAGGAGCGGAAAAATCATGATTTTACAAAGCTGATGAATTTGCCAAAGGGTTTTAGAAATATCCATTTCTACTTTTAACCAAAAAAGGCATGTGAACACAAATGAACCATCTGCATCTATCTGTAATTTGAAAGGGGCCCCAAAAATCCAACATACTCAAAAATACCTATTTTGTCCAACCAGTTTGCAAAGCCTCTTTGACCCATTTCCTTGTGTTAAGGTAGGTAAGGTATATAAGGCTGTCTGCTCAGAGAAAATGTAAAGTCATCATGAAACCTTAAAACTTCTGTTCTAACACCTGTCAGTCAGACTGGCAGCCAGTCACCAAGGACCTGGTTAGGAGCGCAGCCCGGGACAGAAACCCTGGAGCTGCTGAGGGAAGGCAGCCGGGGCCGGCCAGGGATCTCGGAAATGAGTGCTTCCAGTGAGGCTGCCCCAAAGGAGACTGGAGGAGTCGTGTTGAAATCTGAAGGCCTTGAGGCTGAAAGAGATGCCAGAAGGAACCGGGAGGCCCCGACGTGGGACTGAAGCAGCCCCAGGACAGAATTGCAATGAGGACGCCCGCCTTCCCCACCCGCCGTGACCGGGGCTGCTTCAGCCTCACTGGGCTTCACTGTCGACAAACTCCAGTCTCTGGACGGACTGGTACAGCTATGAAGCCGAGATTTGCCCAAGGCCATAGAAGCGGCCTGTGTCACACCTGGGACAAAGATTCCGATCTTTCTGTCCTCTAGAAGGACACCTGCTGTCACTGTCGATCATGTCCTGTTTCTAAGTTCATTAGTTAACCTCTGAGTGCTTAAGCCTGTTGCCAGAGCCAGTATGCCACAGTGTTTTAAACGGACAAGTCCGAAGTGACGGCTGTCTTGTTGCCCAGCGCATCCTCTGAGCCCCTGCAAAGCTTCTGTGGCTCAGACAGAGACAAGTTGCTCATCAACAAGTTTCTCTGGGCAGAGGGAAGCATGTCTCCTGTGGTCAGAACAGGCCTGTCACAGAGCGCCAGCGGCTTACTGTGTGGTGTGGGCCCCAGCTCAGGAGTGCAAAATCTGTCCTTTGGCAGAGGCTTCACTGTTTGGCTGCTGCTCGGAAGGTCCATGCTGGTACCTCCCAGGAAGAGAGAACCAGGCTGGGAAACTGCCAGTTCTAGGCAATCTTCTTTATTTCAGCTCAACCAGTATTTGATGCACTCCTGTGGAGGGTCCAGTCCTATGGGGCATGCAGCCCTCTGGGGGTCTACAGTCATACCAGGGAGTCCAGACACTCAAGCAGGAGGCAACCAGGTGAGAAGGGGGCGCCACATAGTCATGGTTGCAGGAGTTCAGGAGTGTTCGGGGCCCTAGTGCAACAATGCCGTTTGCAAAAGGACTGCTGGCAGCATTTTATATGGACCCCACTCTTATCACGGTCCTTCTTTTTTTTTTTTTTTTAAGGTCTATTTTATTGTTTTTGACAGAGAGAGAGAGAGAAGGAGGAAGGCTCCATATGGGGCAGTCTCCATAGTTGCACATCATCAGTTTTCAACAAAGCTTCATTCTACACAGGTGGGCAGGGGGCCTCCCACATGGGAGGCCCACCCCCAAGACCTGGGTGCTGAATCAGGGGCCTCCTGCGTGGGAAACTCACCCGGTGAGAACTAAACTGGGGGCCACACCCCAGTTCAGTATATGGGTCCGCACGGGCCAGGACCAGGACTTGATCCTCAGACCCCAGGGCTGCAAAGTGAGCGCTTAACCCGCTGAGCCATCCCGGCTGCCCCGGCTTCTATTAAGGACACAAGCAAAGTATAAGACAAAATGAAACCTCCACTTAGGAGGCCCCATAAAATCTGCAGGGCTACCTGTGATCCATGAGATTCTTTTTTAGACAGTCCTGTGTTGGCAGTAAGCTGACCCATATTCCTCTGAGGCCCCAGAAAAGGCCAGCTGGGCCCCCACAGGCATGGCTGTCGCTGTTGACCAGCGCTTCCGTTCTGAACGCCTGGCTCCCGTTTGCTGCCTCCTTTCTGTTCTGTTACGTGTATGCTGAGGTTCTTGTTTTTCAGCATTTGCTCAGCACCCCAGGTTTCCTGGTCTTCCAGCAAGTGCTGGGGTAGCAGTGAATTCCGAACATAGAAGACAGGTGACTGCTAAATACTGGACATTGCAATAGCACAGCAGACGTTTCGTGCTGGGTGGAATTCTAATCAATTTTATAACGAGAACGTCGTAGCACGGCCGCTTAGAACACAAAGTGATATGTTGAGCACACGTTGTCTCAGACCTGCTTTTGCACACATTTGATACCCTCTCACTTCCAAGAAGAGTGACTTCTGGAGTTAGGTGATTTGTGTTTAGAAGACGTATCGCAACTTTTAGTACTAGTAAAATAACTTATTGACTGTCTTTCCCCTTTGCAAGACTGTAATTCCTACACAGGCAGTGACAAAAATGTGATTCTTCCTCATTGCAGCCCCAGTGTCTTTAGCAGATGTCCCGTGTAGTAAGTGCTCTGTAAGTATCGATTAAAGGCACAGTATCTGTTCGGTGGGGCTACCATCACAAAAGACCAGAGGCTGCATGGTTTAAACAACAAGAACTTATTTTCTCACAGTTCTGGAGACTAGAAGTTTAAGATCAAGGTGTCAGCAAGTTCAGATTCTCTGGAGGCCTCCCTCCTTGGCTCCCATGTGGCTACCTTGTCCCTGGGTCCTCACACAGCCTTTTCCTCTGTGTGTGCATCCCTGGTGTCTTCCTGTATCTGCAAATTTCCTCTTCTCATAAGGACACCCCTAAGATTGGATTAGGGCCCACACTAATGGCCTCATTTTAATTTAATCATGTCTTTAAGGGCCCGGATTCCAATTACAGTCACATTCTTTAGTACTAGAGGTTAGGGCTTCAACATATGAATTTGGGGTGGACACAATTTAGATAACAGGGATGAATTCTATAAACAGAATGAAATATATCACAGAAAATTGGTTCATATTAAAGTAGAGAAGCTTGAATAGTATACATAAATATTCCATTAAAATGAGTTACGGTTATTCCTTGTGCTAATCTCCCTCCCTCTCATATGTTTCTTCAAGTAGGAAAGAAAGCATGGCGTTCCAGCCAGAGGCCAGGACGGTGTCTGGCTAGGGCTGGGTCATAGACTAGAGCTGTAATTTAGGGTTACTCTTTCTATTTCTGGGCCTCAGGTGCTCAACCTACAAAATAAAGGGGTTGTAGTGATTGAGTCCCCTTGTGATTCCATGAAAAGCAAACTAGACTAGAAATATTCCTTCTGGCTACTCTGGTTGACAAAGAGCAATAACCTTCAGTAATTCTTTCTCTCAAAGGCTTGGAGAGAGAAAGCAGGGACCGAAGTCATCCCTCTCTGTTTCTAATGGGGCTCCAGTTACATGCAAGTCCGCATGCTGGGGAACCCAAAGTCTCTACCCCAAGAGGCTTCCAAAATAGCAACTTTTAAACCATTTCCTACATAGAAAAAGCCAGCAAATGCTCCAGATCTCCATCTTGTTGACCGGGAGCAACTCTTTGCTACCTTCCATTGATCTACAATCTTAGTGGTGATTGCTCTGGGAAGATAAATGGCTGAGACCACAGGAAAGACCATATTGCCACAAACATAGTAGTTAAACCTTAGTTCTTTCTCCATACTCTGCCCCAAAGCTCTGAATAGCTAACCAGTGGAACCCCATACAGGACCACTTTCCACCTATTCTACTGATGCTTCCTGTTCTTTCCTCTCCCAAGGGCAGAAGGGATGTTATAGTGAGAGCAGTGAAATGACAAAGCAGAAACATAGAATTTTCTCTCTGCTCTTGGTGTAGTCCTCCAGCGAAGTCCAATAAGTAATGTTTCATAACTCTCTCCTACACCTGTTGTCTCCTGGAAATGCTTGTTCCTCTGTCAGAACTCTCTGCATGCTGCAGGAGTGAAATCCCTAGGATGATTACAGATACGCGGGTTTCTGAAGTGTTTCATCAGTGATGGGTGCTGGTCTGCGTGTCTGCCGGCATGCTCGCTGCAACCCAAATGCTGGATTGCCACTGCCTTTGTTGGGATTTGCATATGTTCTTCCTGGTCTCATTTACCGCCTCTTTGCCCAAGAAATCACCTTTCTGAATCGGCAATGAATTCACAAATCTAAATCTTTGCCTTTCCGGTTAGTGCCTTCCTTCTCTTCATTTACTCAGTCACATGGCATTACAGAAACAGGAATGCACAAATGTACCCACATAATTGTGATCTTGGAAATGCAGGGCCATTTGCATTTCAGCAGAAGACAGTGGCTTACGAAGCGCACTGACTGGGACTTGAGGAAGCTTGCACACCCACCCCTGGTAGAATAGTCCTGTCCAATCCTGGATTGTGCGGTCGATTGATGTTTTGTTGACTCTACTTCCCTTCAATCTTCCTTTCTATATAACTTCAATTCTCCTGACAGGATTTCCCATTACTATTCCCCAGTGGCTCTAATGCCTCGGCTCAGCCAATCTCTGAGAAACAATGCCATACATCGCTCTCATTTCTTCTCTATCCCATGTCCTTCTTCATCCCTCTCTTACCTGTGCAAACACAATTGGGATCCTGCCAAGATATGAATAACCCTTTCGCTTCAGTCACTGAGCCTAGGGACTCATGAATGGTACCTGATAGCGTTCAACCAGAAGTTGGTTCTCTGGCTTTATTCTGTAAGAGTAAGGATCAGGACAATCTTAATTTTTCTCTTACAGAGAAAAAGCACCCCTCACCTGCTTCTTAATCCTCTGGCGGTGATTTCTACTTCTCTCCCCCACGGTCTGGCCTCCTCAGCCCCCACAGCACCTTTTACCTACGGGGCTCCAGCCATACAAGCCCCCTTTAGACCCTGCAGATAAGCCAACCTCGTTCCTATCGGGAACGCTGGGCTTTCTCTTCCCGCAACTCCCCTTCCCTATAACGGTGTGGCAGCCTCGTCAATTTGAGAAGCTCAGTGTGAGCTTCAATGTTCCCTTCTCGCAGAAACCTTCTGTGCCCACCCTCGTGGTAATGATGTCACCATCTCCACTTAGTGATACTCCTTCCATTGTGATACTCCACTTCCTTCCTAACCTTATGACTATCAAAAGTAAGCTCCGTGAGGGTGGGGACTTTGTGTTATGACCTGGTTTCTTCAGCATGTTTTACTGTGTTTGTCACAGATGAGCTGTTGAATGCATATTTTTCGACTGAATAGATTTAGAGACATCGAGCTCAGGAAAGACAAATTAGAGAGGAAAATATAATGTATGCTCTTCAAAAGGGGCTCAGTGGAAAACTGACTTCTTGGTTCAGATTTTAGCATTTCTGTTTGTAGTTCTTTAGGCATTTCTAGTCAAGGGTCATCTCTTAGAAGGGGCAGTGTGGGCAGCCAGCCTGCCACAGCGATCACCGCTACAAAAATGGCTCTCTAGAATGCAAAACACCCGGTCATAGCAACTTCTCTCATTTCTAGATTCTGCTGTCACCTCAGATTTTAACATAATGAAAATATTATTGTTACTCCCGGCTCACCAACTCAGCCTACCTCCTAACTCCACCATCAGTATCGCTGCCCATCTCCTCATCTCTGAAGAGAGAAAAATAAAGCCGGCCCTCACTGAGTCCCTGTCTTTAGTTCCTGTTGCTCAATATAGCAAAAAGGAGTTTTGTTGCTTTCTATAACACTAAACAATCAAGCATCCATTCATCACTTGTTGTTATTTGTGGAAGCTGAGCTGAGCGTGTGAACGAACAGGTCCTTGGCCCCCATGGAACTTAGTCTCCCTTTTCTGTTTCCATTGGATACAAGAACAAAGAGTGCATGTCACTCCCAGGGTCTCTAGGCCCTCATCTCATAAAGACTCCTTTCCTCCTCAACAGCAATCTTCTGATCCTGTTGCCTAACTAATCATTCTACCTATTTTTTAGGACCCAAACTCCATCTGGGGACTCGCGGTTCCTTATGCTGAGCTTTTGAAACTTTTATTTTTTTAATGATCAAACCATCCCTTTAATGTATTCCCACGTTTCTCCAATAATTCTCTTTTTTTCCTAGGCAAGGCATTTGTTTCACTGTCCCTTTAACCTTCACTTTTATTCCTAGAGTACCTCGCACAGAATTCAGATTGGATGGAACCTTAAGCATTATTTAGCCCAACCATTTCATAGCATCAAAAAGAAAACTGAAGTTCATAGGATTAAAATCATAAAGCTAGTCCTAAAAATATTATTTCCTGACTTTTAAGACTCTTTACCCAATCCATTTTCACTTAGGTTTGTTCGGTCTGTGTCCATGTAGCTAGTATGCTAGTAGGTCCTATCAGAGCTCAGTTAAGGTCCTCACATCAACCGGGAATTATAATAAAAGTGAGGTTTTCTTGAGTGAACTGGGGAAGAGAAACCAAGTCAGAAAAGGGGAAGAGGAGGCATGTTTTCAGATTTGAGTATCTGTTCTGCTCGTTCAGATTTGCCTGCTGAGTCCTTAGAATACGCGACACCCATTCTGAGCCATGAAATGTTTAGCAAGTCAAATCTTTGAACTGATCTCAGCACTGAAGAAAAAAATAAACATGCACACATTTCTTTTTCTCCTTTAGTATGAGGTCTGCGAATGCACAGGGGCATCACTGAGGCCAGAGTTTAAAAGTCCAGTAATTGTTGACTAATGGTGCCTCAGTGGTAGTTCCAACAGGCCAATTAATGCAGACTGCCTCCCTATGTGAAGCTGGATCAAAAAGCTTTAAACCTGCTGGGCCCCTACCGTGTGCAGAGAAAAACACAGGGACCCGGGGCCTCAGAAGGTGAGGTGGGGCAGGCACACTGACTGGCTGGGCAAGATCCCATTTATAAAAGGACAAACCCAAAAGAGGCATTGTCCCTAAAACGTGCTGCATTGCAAAGAGACAATGATTCTCACGTGAAGTGTAAGGTAACTATTGGAACAAAAGGGTAGCCAAAAATAAGTAAGAGAAAGCAGACTTTTCTTTTTCTTCTCGGCATTTGAAAACCTTCCCATTGAGAGAACACAATATGCCATTGCAAACGTGGATCAGCCTCATTAGGAAGAAAGAAAATTGTTTGAAATAAACATCGAAGAGAAAAAAAAAAAGCTGTCATTTTCTTTAAGGACATTATTATGTTCTTATTGACAAGACAAAAGAGTAATAAATTTAAATTAGAGCAACTGGAAATTGATAGTTTTGCTGGAAGGACATGGAACAACCTTTGCTATTTAAAAAAGAACAAGAAAAAAAAGAAGATCTTTTAATCAGCCTCTCCTGGAGCGATGATGACTGACCTTCCCCCTAGTTGAGAGCATTCTTGAGTCTGTTCCAGTGGCAACGTTCTTACCTCATTGATACAATCCAGGAATTTTTAAAAGTAGGAGGAAGCTTGAATAATCATTATGTTGGAAGCGCTTATTTTATAATTGGAGGAACTGATGTCTAAAGCAGTTAAGTGGCTTGCCCAGGCTCACCCAGCTTTTGAATTTCAAGGTTAAATTCTAGAAATCAGCAGGAACTGAAGCTTATTTTCTCCAGAGACAGAGCCTATTTATTCAGTCCTATCAGGAAGGCTTCATGCTGAAAAGACATTCGTGGTGATTATTCTGTCCAGAAGCGTTCGCGGGGAAGCTCAGGATAACTGTTACGTTGTCACAAACTGAGGGGCCCCAGGAGCCCTTCCCTGGCTGGACAAGGCTTCCAGCAGTAGAAGTGCCAGGCGGTCCCCATCTTTCCTCACCACTGTGCCTTGGAGACAGGCAACACCTTTGCCCACACACTCTCCTTGTTAGAACAGAAGCGATGCCTCCCTGGCCCCTGTTGTGAAAAGAATGAAGCAGGAAGACCCTGCTAGCCTTGTGTGAGTGATGGGACCGCAGAACGACAGTGAGAGAGGCCAGACAGCTCAGAAGTGACAAGCTCTCCCCTGTAATATATCGCAGGAGTTCAGAAACAGGAAAATGCAATAATTTCTTAAGTACTTTGGGCGATTTTCCTCTCTCGCTTCCCTCTCAGAGAAGTCTGGACACGTCTTTATTTGGAAAGGTGCATTGTGACACTTTATATCATTCCTTCCACCTATTAATAGTCCTCGTGCCTCAGGTGCTCATTTTCAAGATGCCCTGAGAGAAGGGGGACTTTTGGCCGTCGCCATGCCGCTGACAGCTTCGGGGAAATGGCAGGTTTTAATTGATGTATTGTGGGCACCGGGCTTTCTCTATCTCTCTTTTTACAAATGTGATGGGTTCAGTATCCTCCAAAGACCTATAGATTTGAATATGTCAATTCTCCCCCCTTTTATGGGAACGTACGTGTTTGTGGTTGACTGATGGTCTTCCAGGTACCTTTTTGTCTCCCTGTGACACTATGCACTCCTGTCAACATCACCTGTCTCTCTCTGAATAACCTCTCTAGACAGGAAACAGGCAACAACTCCTGCATCGATTCTCATCAGAGCAGCAAGCCGTACGAATGTTTCTCCAATTCGCTGCCTGCTGTTAGTTAATAATTACGAGATGAAAATGGAAAGTGAGGCTAGAGAGCAGGGACGTGGAGGGCCAACCTTTCAAGACTGGCTCGGGGTCAGCTCTCCGGCTGCCCCAGGCCGACAGTTCCGTGGGCCTTGACTGCAGGAGCCATGCCACGGGGTGGTGGCTTGTTGCCACCTCTGTGTGGCGCCAAGTCTCAGGGAGTGCCAGCTCGGCCATCGCTCTGCCTGGCAAAGCTACTGCCTCCACATCACCTCTGTGTAGCTCCGTCTTCCCCCTGAAGCTCTGCTCTTACTGCCTCAGTTTCCCTCAGCATTCTAGCAGGCTCTTAAAAAAAAAACATGTGTTGTTAAGGTATCATTCACATGCCATAACGTCTACCCATTATAAGTACACATTCTGTGATTAAAAAAAAAAAATCAAATTCATAGAGCTGTACAACCACCACCATCTCCTACTTTTAGAAACTTTTCATCATTGCAAAATGTCCTGCTCACCTTATCCTGCTAATCTCTACTCCAAGCCCTACGCCTCCGCTGATCTGCTTATTGGCTAAGTGTGCCTTATCCAGGCATTTCTTACCAATTGAATTATACCATATGTAGTGTGATGGTTTTCAGGTTTATACACGTTGTAGCAGACATTGGTAGTCCATTCTTTTTTATTCCTGAATAGTATTTCATTGATACAAATATATGTACTACATTTTCTTTACCCATTCATCAGTTGATTTGAATTGTTTCCAGTTTGAAGCCCTTCTGTTTTTATAAATATCCCTATTCATTTCTTTGCATGGACATATGTCTTTTTATAAGCCTCTTGGTTGCCACTTATTAGATGGTTATGTGTCCCAATGTGTCCTCATCACTTTCCATGAATTATTTCTAGACTTCACAACAACTGCTGAGGCAGGAATTTTAATCAGGAAACCAAGACTTAATAAAGAAGCCACTCCCTTGAAATGTTTCTGGAGCCAAAACTCAAGCCCTTGTTCTTCCCGCTGTGCCCGGCAGCCTCTCTGACTCTCTGACAGCAAAGCAGACATGTGCCTGGAGCTGCCACAACAAACCCGCTGCCCACCCTCTGGATGTATCAGATGTCTCAGTGTAGCCACTTTAAATGGATTTGAGGTTTGCAAATCTGCCCTAGGATTCTTTCTCGTAGAAATATTCTCTTCTAAATTACAGGAGCCCCCAAGGTCACTTCCAACCCAATTTTAACATTGATACATAGATCAGTGCAAATGTATCAGTCAACTACCTTCTTTGTGCTAAGCACCAGTGCGGGCACTGTGAAGACACAAAAGATGAATGACAAACAACCGTGGCCCCTTGAGGACAATGTGATGGCAAGACAAGACTCTGTCTAAATTATGTAGAACCAACTGCAAATGTACAAGACCTTTGATGGTTTAAAAAAACTGTGTTAATACCCAGGCCACTTACAACTCATACAACACCTGTCGATTTCCATCCTGAGTTATATGGACACTGGAGCTAAATTATGAATATATAGAGATAGCTGGACTCTACACAATTAGCTTCTCAGAAGATACTCTGTGGGCACCTGGAAATGTGAACATCATTTACAGCCGTTTATTTTTTCCTGTCCCCTAGGTAGTAATTAGATCATCTGTAGTTTCTTCTAGACAAAATATATTTTTCCCTAGAATGTATATAGATACATATATACAAGGACTGTCCCTAAAGTATCCAGCCATGTGACCTATCTTGTTACATGGACAATGGCTGGATTTTTTCTGGACAACCCTTGTATTGTCTAGAAGATACATATGGAAAAAGAGAAAGGATTATATTTCCTTCATTTATATATTCCATAAATCTTTCTGAAATGCCTACTATGCTTCAGGAATGGTGCAGGCTTTAGCAGGGAGCAGAATAAGAGCTCCCCATCTCGTGGAGCTTGCAGTCTTATAGATTGGATTGAATGTTTGCATCTCCCCAGAAAATCCTTATGTTGGGCCTCTAGTCCCCAGTGTGATGGTAACAGTCAGAGGAGTCTTTGAGAGGTGATTAGGCTTGGATGGGGTCATGAGTGTGGTGTCTCCATAATAGGATGGGTGCCTCGGCTCAGCTCTCGCTCTCTCTCTCTCTGCCACATGAGGACACAATGAGAAGCTGACCATCTACAGAGCAGGAAGGAGACACTACCCAGAACCCAGCCCTCCTGGTGCCTACATTTTAGACTCCCAGGCATCAGAACTGTGAGGCATGAATGCGTGTTGTATAAGCTACCCAGTCTCTGGTGTTTGTTATAACAACCCAGCTGACTAAGACAATGAATACTAAGTCAATCATTAAGTCACTGTAATTGTGGAAAAGGCAATAGAATTAGAGTCTGTCAAGAGGACATTTACATTTCTGTCAGGGGCCAAAGGCAATGGGCTTATGCTCAGCTTTGCATTAACAAAAAACTAAAAATAACCAAGAAAACAAACAAAAAAAATCAAAAAACAACTTCTTAAGCCAACATGTGGAGGAAGACTTAGCCGAAGCAGGTTCTGTACCCCTGTAACTTAGACTATGGGTCTGACAAGAAAGAAGGAGAGAAATAGATGCACTTAAAAATGGAAAGCCTTTCCTCCTGTGTCTTTTTTAAATATTCTGCAAATCTTCCATAAAGAGTGGCAATTTTTCTGTCAAGCCTGGGTAACCTAATGTTCTCCATTTTCCCTCCCCATGTTAGTGATAACATATCTTCCATTGACCTATGCTGAAGAGCCATTTCTATTCTAAAAATCTATTTATGTTCCCCTATAACTTTCTTAAAGATATGCCTCTGGGCTGTAATACCTCAAGCTTATGTACTCACTGAAATGTGAATCCTTTTGCCAAATTTCTGAAACATTGATTGTGTCTTTTCTAAATCATTTGATCATGAGGGTGTGGGAATGTCCCTTCATTTGAAGGTACTAGAAACTGAATTTGCTTTTTGGTAACTTACCATGGACTTGGTCTTCAATGTCAATGGTATCCTATGACTTTTCTTTTCAATTATTTCGTGAATTAGAAAAGTGACAGGTAATCCTTGTTCTGAAATTTCTTTTAATGAATAAGTGTGTGTACCTGTTCTTATCTCTTCTGTTATAATCTTAAGTGACACGCCACATTTTATTTCTGCTCATTCTCTCTGTATATTTTCAGTTCTTTGTACAGTTCTTCATGAAGCTTCTCTTGGCTAATTCTTGTTACTCTGCAGTTGTCAGAAACCTTTAGTAATATGATCATTTTTCCTTAAAGATTTCTAGGACAAAAGTCTAGTTATACCTTTCATAATCTCACCTCCCATCACATTTGCTTTTTGAAAATATACTATCCTATACTGTTTTCTACTGAAGAACTTGTTTTCCATTTTTCTTTCAATTGCTTGTTGTCACTGACACATTTTCCCTATTGGTTTGTCTCATTGACTCTTCAATTCTCTTCATTGGTAAGAAAAGTATATAAAATTCTCCTCACTCCACATTGAGGTTAAATTATTTGATGGTATGTATTGCAAAGCCTTTATTATTGCACTAAGGTTCACTAACTACATTAAAGGTGTTGATGTGTGAAGAAATTTCAATCTGTAAAAGCTGATTTTTCATGATAATTTGTTTTTGTATGTGCATCTTAATTTTTCAAAGGAATAAAACATGGTGCAGATTTCATTACATCTTTTGGAATTATTAAGTATCACTTTTACTATAACACTAGAAAAACTAAGGCAAAGGTGAAAAAATTGAAACAAGGACTATACAAAGCAGCATACTAAGAATGATCAGGAATAGAGTGATAAATAAGACATAATTCCTGCTTCTGAAAACCTTATGCTTTAGCTTTAGTAGGATAGGGCAAATAGAATGTTCAGCTATCACAATAAATTGAATGCAAAGAAGTACAAGTTCAAGGGAAAAAGATTTATATAGGCTGAGTAGTTCTACAAATTCCATGTTGAGTCCTATGACCCACATCTTCCAAGTCAGGAAGGGGGTGGGACATGAGTATCTGTTGTTTTTACCCCAAATCTCTTAAACCTTGGATATTCTATCAATAAGGCAACACTCCCCCTTTTATTGAAGAAGGAAATTGGGAGAGGAACCTGAGTCTAGAACTGACTTGATCCCTATCTGCATTGCCTTTCTGGTAAAAGCATTATCATTATAATCTGCCTTTTGCTTTAATCGGGTGTATTAGACTTTGTCAGAAGTCATGGAGATGGTTTTTCATAGATGAAAAGTCATAAGGAGACTAACTGCAGCATTGGTTCACTATATAGAGGGAAAGTTAGCCTCCTTGCAAAACTCTAATGGGAGGAAGAATGGGCCAAGTGGCAAGTGGAATTAAATGATGAACTTGCACAGAGGAACTGACCAGAACAGGTATTCAGTCAGTCTAATTTCTACACCCTTCTTCCCTAGCCCCTGCTCCGGGATGATTTAGTTCTATGCTCTTATGTGTTTTTGTTGATGCTCATGCAAATGAGCTTAGAGCACTGAGAACGCCCATGGGTTAGGGGGATTGATTCTCAGAGTTGGTATCTTTCTTCTTGACTCCTGATGTACTTACTAACGCTTGATGACCACATTGTCCTTGTCATCTTCAGTGGTCTTCTTCTTTTGACTCCAGCATCTTCTGAACCTGTGACTTGATGGTAAAGGGGCTGAGTCCAGGTATGTGATGTTTGAGGTGACCTAACATTTTCTGCTGGGATGACTGATATACCATAGAGGCAGTGAGCCAAGAATAGCCAACTGGGACTTTGAAAAAACTCATTGCAGTAATAACACCTATACTATGAGCATCTTTCTAGACCTCTGGGAGCTTTTTAAAATATTAAACTCATTAACCATCCTGGGCTGTTTGTTTGTTTGTTTGCTTGCTTGTTTGTTTTAACTAAAAATTATGCTGGTGGCTGATACAGCATTATAGCATATTTTAGCTGCCCTCCTTCGCCCACCTTTAAATATGTCTGGACTGATACTTTATTTCCAGAAAGGAGAATCCTTCCTTCAGTGATATGGCTCTTTAGAAGGTTTATGAGAACTTAGGACTTGCATAACACTTTCTGATGTGGTGATATCACATTCTACAGTATATCAAGAAGTATGGTTTGGGAAGGTCTTAGAGAAAATTTATAGCCAGTACAACAGCATCTAGCATCAGGGACACCTGACTTGAATATGATCATCAGGGAAAGCTTTCCTAAAGAAGTCAAGTGATTAATAAAAGGCAACTAGAAGGAGAATGGGGAAAATACGTAGTGTGTTCCAGGACCTGAAAGAAGGACAGAATTGCTGGGACAGAGGGAGGGAGCGAGCAGGAGAGAGGAGTGAAACTGATGGTAAGACATGGTCAAGGATCAGTTCCTACAAAGGTTCCCGGGAATGGACTCTGTCCTCAGAAAAATGGGAAGCCAGAAAGGGATTTTTATTAAGGGGGTGTAATGATCAGATTTCTTTTTGAAAGACCATTTTACCTGCCACGTGGATAAAGCTATAGGAAGAGGATCAAGAGTGATATTGAGAAAACCAATAGGAGGCTGTCACACTATGCAAGATGCCACAATGGCAAGCAACAGCATGATAACTTGTCCTTGTCCCTCAGATGTTTACAGTCTAGCAAGGGAGTAGACATATGTACACTGAGTTATCACAGTGGACTATGTGATGTGCCACAAAAATTAAGCACGATCAAGTGTGAAAAGGTTAAGGTCATTTTTAGCAGAGAAAATCAGAGAAATATTTTCTTACATTCAGGATTCAACAAATTCAGTGGCCTGGGGTTTGTTTTGCTTTTTCCTTGTTTGTTACTTTGATTTTAATTACAACTGCTTTCAGGATAAGAAATGACATTAAAAGGAACATTGCCACTGCTCTGTTTTGTTTTGAAGCTACAAACACGCACATCTTATAAAAAGCAGGTCTTGTTAATTTCCTTTTAAAGAGGAGTAATTGAGTAAACACCCCATTCATTACTCCAGGTCATCCGACCGGTGGTACAGTGAAGAAGGATGAGAGACAAATGTCTTCTTGGTGGTACAGGGTTGCTGAGTTAACAGCAGAGACACACAGGGCACATGAAGACACATATGATGTCGTTACCTTGGGAAACCCAGGCTGGATTACAATTAGAAAGACGTATATAACGTTTTCCTACAGCTCTCGGGGCCCCTTTTTGAAACACCCTTCTGAACCCACAGTTTACTTATTTATGACTTCTCACGCCTACATACAGCTCTCTTTCAGTGGAGGGTGGCCACTAATTCGCTGTGCTAGAAAAGCTACCAAACTCCACTGGTAATATCTTCTAAAAAGTAATGCGCTGAGTTATACTGAGATCATAAGAAAGAAAATTTTTAATTGCTGACATAGAGAGGCATTGGGAAACTTCTAGCCCCTGATTTTGTATTGGCTCAACTCTTGGTTCCCTCTATATGTGAGCCTTGGATAAGTCATTTAAGCTTTCTGGGTGTCTTTGAAAAAAAAATAAGATACTTAGGCTGATCAATCACCCAGGGATTCTGTAAACTTAGATCCAGCTATAGATTTTCGTCCAGGAGAACTGGGAACTGATTTGTCAGAAGGTTCTTTAGCCTGTGGATAATTGCAAGGAAGGGTGGCTATTTGAGTATGAATTTTGACTATACCTGATGGTTTCTGAGATTAAAGAAATAGCATCTAGGCTAAGAAGGATAATAGTCTCTCATGGTTTGCATTCTTGGGCCACACCCAGAATTCTGTCTTATTGGATGTGATGAAAACAAACCTGAATCAGAGAAAGTGGATAATGATGAAGAAAAATCGGGGGAAATTGCCCTAGAAGGGAAAATTGTTAAAACCTGGGACAACCTAGACTTGAGAAGACTTAAGGATGTATTGCAGCTGTCTCAAATATTGTGAAGAATTGTCAAGGGAAGAGAAATGAAACTTAACTTGGCTCTGCCTTTCCTAATAGACCTGGAGTCAAATCGATTGAAATTGCAGGAAGCTTAATTTACACTCAGTGTGGAGAAGAAGTTTCTGACAATAGTATCTAACCAAGAGTGGACTGGGACTTATTTTTGCTTGTGTGGGGTATAATAAGGAAAAGAGTGGATATTAATAATACTGATCATAAAAGGCAACAGAGCAAGTGTTTTTTAATGTATTAACTGAATCCTCATAGCCACCTTCGTAGGTAACTACGTCTATTGTTATTGCCACTGTACAGATGACAAAATTGAGGCACAGCATGATTAAACCACTGGCCTAAGATACAATTAATAGGTGACAAAGCTGGGGTTTGAACTAATGCACCATGATGGTAGAGTCCTCAGGCTTAACTGTGGTGCTCTACTGCCTCTAGGTGGGCATTCCTTAGAGAATCTGTACATGGGATTTCTGCCCTAAGTTTCCAAAGTGGTCTTTGAAGAGGCCAGTGTTCACGGCTTCTGTTGTGCCTAACATATGCAGATACTGTAGTGACACATAGCACACGTACCCGGTCATTCTGCTGTAGCTGTGCAGAGCTATCTAGTTGTGTTGCCCACTGTTTGGGGAGTTAGGAATCACTGTGTCTTGGTAGAATTTTCTTCATCTGTTCTATTGATATCTATTTCATCCACGTCAGCAGCCATGCCATGACATTCTTTAAAAAAAAAAAAAATCAGAAAAGTATCAAAAAATATTGCAAGAAACAAGGCCCCAATCTCTGGGTATGGGCTACAATGAGACCTTTATTCCTGGTTTGTCCTCTTCTCTGTCAGAGACCACGTCTTACGTGAAAGAGAGATCTTGGCTTAACCAGCCCTTAGCTCAGGAGGAGGATACACAAGTGCTTTCCAGGACAGGGAGAGAGAGAGACTCTCTTTCAAACTTGATAAGATCTACTTAAAGGTGACCAGGAAGGAGAACTGACCCCGTTTCGTGTACAAGTGCTTTAAAATAATTTGACAACAGGTAGTTAAAATGTAACTATGCCCTACTGTCAATCACATTCTGTCCTTCTGGATTTTAGTGCATGTTGTACTAGAAGGAAGATGATATTTTAACAATTTATGGGCGCCATCAACAGGAAAATGCACATGGTTTCAAAGAAGGCATTTCAGCCTTCTGAAAGCAATTACTTTTGCCTAGGGGAAAATGCCATAGCAGAGACGTGTGAGCAACTAAGAGAATAATTTTAAAAATAATAATAATAAATACACACAGTGATGCCATGACACAACAGAAATTCTGTGCATGCACACGAGTGCACGCCACACACGCACGCACGCACGCACATTTTAAAGAGATATTGCAAGACGTCTGTGTCAAGCAGTGTTAACCCAGAGAGAAGCAGAAATGTCAAACACATTACATGGGCAGGACGGCGGTTGGCATTTAGCTGCCAGTGGGGGAGGCGTCCTCCCGCCACTCATTCCTCAGGAACCTCATGCTGAGCCTGTCTACAGGGAAGGGAGGAGAAAGGGGGGTGGGGGAGAGCAGATATTGCCTGTTGTGTTTTCCTTCTCAGCTGGAGAAGGCCTCAGCTGAGTCGACCTGGGCTGATGGCGATACTCCGTAGTGAGAGGGGATGCAGAAAGAAAAGCATCCTGTCCCCAGCTTATGCCAATGATGAGCCAGCTCTGCAGCTTGTTAGTGTGGCTGGCATGGCTGAATTCAAAGCGCGGCCACCTCTTAGGGAGGCAGCGCCTCAGCCTGGGAGTTCTGTCCCTGGGAAGGTCATGATGGAGTCTCTGGGTAAGGGTGATAGGGAGGGGGCTGTGCGAGGGCCTGTCCTCACTGGCGTGTAGCTGGTGGGCATCTTGGACAAGATGGGGGACTTGGCACTGAAAGTACCTTTGCTCGCAGCCCCCTTACAGTGGCTGCGAGTTCTCCTCACTGGGTGTAGTTTCTAATTCCTATCAGGTTGTGGATCTGAAACTTTTTCTGTTCCCTTTGTGGCTGCCAGGTATGTCACCAGAGTAATATTCTGTGGAAATAGATATAAAATGGAATTCATTAACTGTAAACATCGAAGTCAAGCTTCTTGGTTCAGTTACGGAAACACTCTTTGAAGTTACTGACACCACATCTGTCACATTTTTGTACCCTCCAGAGACCTGTTTGTGGTCATTGTCTGTGCACTGATTGGCTTTGCCCTTGATTGTCACTCTGTGTTAAGATATTTGTTTAGGCAAAAAAGGAAAAGAGAAGAAATGAGCCATTCTGTTAAGAAACTGTTCTTCCAAACATGCATTATTCTTGCAATCTGTGTCTGATACTGAGTATGCTGAAGAGGTGTGTAAGAAATGCCCAGTGTCTTCTGCTGCAAGTGACTGGGGCTGTTGACAGATCTTCAGGTCTTCCATTTGCCTTCAAAGATGTGCTGCCATCACATCAATTTACATGATGGAATAAGATACCCTGCTTTTTTGGGCAACTTATGCTTTGCAAAGTACTTTTACTGATATTACCAAGTTGACCTCATATTATAATGACATTAACCCCATGTAGTAGATATTACTTTTTTATTAGCTCCATTTTGTAAATGAATAAGTGAAGGCCGAAGGACTTATCCAACACCGTGTATATGGTCCAATTGTCTTGTTATGATAAAGAAATTGAGTCCCAAGGAAGGGGAGATGTGTCCCAGTTTATCTTGATAATGACTGTGTTGATTACTTTCTGTTTGCTGTTCCCATGCCCCTCAATCTTTCTCGCCTTGCTTTCTGTTCTGAAAGGTGACCATATGAAGCCAAAGGACTCATCCAACACAATGGTATTTCAGCCCACTTCATGTTCCAAGCTTTGGTTTTCTTATGTATATGACCTGTAGGTGGGTTAGATACAACCACACAACCATAGGTTCCTACCTCCATATTGTCTGTATGTGTATTTGCATATATTTGCATGTATTTGCATATATGCTTATATATTTGGGGTTTTTTCTTCCTAATTTTGCCCACTTATTTGCTCTTTAGGCCACAATAGGCACAGTTGTGAAGTAGAACAAGTTGAACTTGAGCACTCCATCACCTTTTTTCTATTATACCTCCACACATAATGTACATACACTGTCACACATGCACACACATGTATGCACGTATACTCTCACACACTGCACTTTCCCATGTACACACAGGTATACATACACACTCACACATGTACACTCCCATGCACACACACATGCAGACACAAATGCACACACTTTCTTCTCTATTTCTTCTCTAGATTTAGGAGCCCTGGGATACTGTGAGTTTCTTCTAAGAAGAAAATCATCAGGAAACCTGATGAAGGGTTAACGTTACCTCTTGTGAGTCTAGAGAAAACAAAGGGAGGTTCTATCCTGGTGCATTTTCATTTCCACTTATTTGAGTAGAAGAGATAGGAAAAGCCAGGGGGGAACCTCCCTTACCTCAGCCTTTGAAAACAATGTGTCCCCAGAAGCCTGAGAGGGCAGATGCCCTCAAGGAGACCCTGCATTTTCTTCTGTCTGTTTAAACAAGCTCAATGTGCTCTCAAGAATCCACCAGCCAGAGACCTTTAGCTTGGAACTCCTCATCAAGTCCTTAGGAGGACATTGTAAAGGCTACTTAGATGCACCCCATACAATTTAGGGGGATATGATCACTGCCTCCAGTTCCACTCTCTTCGTTTCCCCTCTGAGGGTTGTACTTCCAACAGCAGGTGGCTGCTGATGCTTTGTGTGCACACAGGGATAGAGATTGAACTCCATGACTTAGACTCCCATGAAAGCATGCGACAGACACATCTCTGAAGGTTACCAAGTATGAGTATGCTTAGCAGTACTTTCTTACACATCCTTTCTTCTGCTTCACAAAAAGAGCAGGGGGTTTTGCATTAATGTTAATTCCTTGGTTGGGATAGTGTTTTATACTCTCAAGCCTACGGTACTTCTTAGCTCATTTAACAAGGCCCTGGTTCCTTTCAAAAATAGCAAATGCCCTTCTACCTCACACCTTGCAGAAAAAGACTTAGGGTCGACATTGTGGGGGGTTCTTCTTTACTTAATTGTTTGAAGTTATTCTGAAAAATCTCTTGAGAAATAGGTGGAGAGTAAATTCATAAAACCTTAAAATGTCAGAGTTGGAAGGCAGCATAAATTGTATACGGTCCAATTGTCTTGTTATGATAAAGAAATTGAGTCCCAAGGAAGGGGAGATGTGTCCCAGTTTATCTTGATATTGACTGTGTTGATTACTTTCTGTTTGCTGTTCCCATGCCTCTCAATCTTTCTCGCCTTGCTTTCTGTTCTGAAAGGTGACCATATAGACTATATTGGTGGGTGCCCTTGTCCTGTAGCTGTCAAATGGGTTTCCTCAATGGGAGGAGGTGAGAGGGTGGGGGAAAGGAGGCAGGGTACTTATGACCAGCATTCTCCAGGTCATGGTGCCCCCGCTGACTGCTTCCCTGTCCCTGAGATACAAATTCTTTCAGGTGGCCCTCTGCATATGGCTTTTTCTATCTGGCTTCCTGTCATCCTCCTTCCCCTTGTCCATTGATGGCTAACAATTCCAATAACTTCCCTCTTTTATTAGCCCTAGAGCATCTCACCCTCCCTTCTTGTTTGCCTAAACCCTGACCACAACTTTTTAAGCAGTGCCCTTAAGACACTCTGCTTATGTTATCCAATTTGAGTGTCATCTGCTTTCATGGTGTGACCTTGACTGATACAGTAACAACGGCTAGAACTGAAACTACAGCCCTGCTAGTTCTCTGTCACCTGACCCCTACTCTATTAGTCATTCATTCCACTTTACTGCTTTTATTTCATATAGCTTCATACATTGCCTAAGTACATAGTATTTTATAAATATATAATACTTTTCATGATGGGTAGCCATAGCATATAGTGGCTAAAAGTATGGGCCCAAAGTCTTGGGTTCAAATTCCATTCTACCACTTACTAGCTGTTATTTAACCAGCAAGTTGCTCAGTTTCTTTGTGTCTCAGAATCCTCTTTTAAAACTACAAGGCTATGGTGAAGATTAAATATCAGTGGGTTCAAAGACATGAGCATGTTTGAGTGTACCGTGTTATATGTTCATAAGTCCCCAGCACATGGTAAGTGCCCCATACTAAATGTTAGCTGTTATTAGCATGTGCTATTTGTTAGAACTCACATTCTGTATGGGGAAACTTTCATGAGGACTCTGATTTCATCAGTGGAAAAATTAGCAGATTTTCCTGAGCCTTGCACAGTGTGGCAAGATTACATGAAGGTAAAATCACCACTTCCAGGAACATTGAAGAGTGATGGGAAGGAAGTAGGGCCGTGTGGGCGAGTGGGGGGTGTGAGTCACAGAGATTGGAGGACAGATGGAGCGGGAATGCAGGCAGAGCTGTGATGGACAAGCCCGGATGTGCCTGGGAGCTGTGCTCTGCAGGGAGGGACGTGAGTCATCCCCGCTCAGGCACGGTGGGCATCAGGTTCCTGGCTGTCTGACCTGAGAGGAGACCGTTGACTGATTCTTACAAGTGCAGCCACAAACCTGGATGTTCCTGCCGTAATAATGACACAGGGGCTAGTCTACGAAAGTGTAGATGAGCCCCAATCTGGAGACAGATTTCTTTAGTTTCAGCGTAGGAAAGAAAATCATTGTTTCTTAATAGATTTTGTGTTTCAGATGTTAATTCTTCCTTTTGAATTTTCAATGAGTATTCAGAAATGAGAAATTGATGATCCTTCAGCATGGTTGTCCTGGAGGATGGCTACGGGTATTTGGAGAGAGGGGCTGGACCGCCCTAATCTCCTTTTTCAGGTAGAATGAGATGCCTGACTCCACCAACAAAACTCTGTGTGTGCATTTTATCCTCAGTGGCTTTACTCCTTGTCCCCCAAAGGGGGCAATACA
Organism: Craseonycteris thonglongyai; assembly: GCA_004027555.1. Classification (NCBI taxonomy): domain Eukaryota; kingdom Metazoa; phylum Chordata; class Mammalia; order Chiroptera; family Craseonycteridae; genus Craseonycteris; species Craseonycteris thonglongyai. Next base: position 26,232 of record PVKE010002822.1, read on the forward strand.
TTGTGTCTTCCCTTCCCAGGACACAGTGGCTTCTCTCCCACCATTGGGGAGAAGACCGTTACATTCCCTCTTCTGTTGTTCAGGGCAGCAGCCACTCTCTGGTATTTCTTGGTGTCAGACACGGAAAGAATTTCATACATGGCTGAAGGCCATGGGGAACCGAGGCTGAAGTACATGTCACTGCTGGGTCTCTGTGAGTTAGACTTTGGTCCTCACAAGCAGTTGCAGGCAGCTAGGACTTCTTTCTGTTGTTTCCTTTCTCCCTCTTGTCTCATATTTTTACTACAATTTTGATTTCTGGACTAGAAAGTAAATAGTCAGCTGCCCTAAACACCATTAAAGGAGCCACTTGCAAGTAAATGAGCTTTAGTCACTGGGGAGCATGTTATCCCTGCAGCCTGCTGCTTGTTCCTCTGTTCACACCCCCAACAAGTGACCCATTGAATGCCTCTGTGGCAGAAATGTCCAGAGAATTTATGGCTAAGGCCATGAATGAATGGATTCTCCCTTCTGAATTCATGGCTTTACCTCTTTTCAGTCATTTCTGAAAGTGAACCTTCCTGATGAGTCCCGCCCTGAATGTACTGTAACGTTTCTGACATGCTCTGTCATTATTGGGTTTTTATGACTTTGCTTCCACCTGCTATCACATAAGCTCTTGCAGGGCATTAGACTCGCTCTGTTTTGTTCAAATGTATGTCCCCTGGACCCAGAACGGTGCCCAGTACACAGTAGGCTCTCTGCCAACGTTTTGAAGAATGAATGAATAAACAAGTGTCCCAAAGAAGCCTCATCAAGAAAGTTTTCCTGAACTCCAGAAAAAGTCACAATGTTGTTTCTCTCCAGCTTGAGTACTATGAGCTGCTATTAGGAAAAATCATTCAAAAAATAAGATTGTATGAAAATGTTAGTGCCAATGCAAGAGGACAGTTTGTCTGTATAACTGATAAATGGTTTTAGTTCTAGATTATTAAATTGCAAACATCAGATTACAATTAAGGAGCAGAGGACTCCACAAATTTTCCTGCAGATCAGAGAGGACCGGTGACCTAAGGTGGAGAATCAGAATCCATCGCAGGGCCCTCTAGCAAACCAGAGTTTCCCAGTTAGCTTCCCAGGCTTGGTCACAGCTGTTTCAAGCTTGTGACCTTGAGATTGCCTCTCCCACCACAGAGGCATCCGACAGTTATCATATATCTGCTGGGCCAGAGATGGAAACACAGAGATCGTGCCAGAAGGGCCCCACTCAGGAGTATCTCTGATTGGGAAAGTTTCATCCAGTTGGACTCATCTGCATGCTTGCCCCAGTGAGCTGCTAATGCATGCTCCTGACTCGGGGCTACACTGAGGAACGCGTTGTTCTTGATTCTAGATAGCTTTTTGGAAGGGAATCAAAGTAACTAATTTCCACTCTGTCTCTCTCACACATAAACAAATGCATGCACTCACATGCATCTAGTGATCTAAGGCAGGCATGTCCAACCTATGGCCCAGGACGGCTTTGAATGAGGCCCAACACAAATTCTTAAACCATCATAAAATTTTTTTTGTGACCTATTTTTTTTCTTTTTTTCTTCTTTTTTTTTAAGCTTATCCATTATCATTAGTGTTAGTGTATTTTATATGTGGTCCAAGACAATTCTCCTTCTTCCAATGTGGCCCAAGGAAGCCAAAAGGTTGGACACCAATGATCTAAGGTGTTGTACAAATGAGCTAAGAATCTGACCAGCTCTATAGAAGGAAAAAGATCCCTTCCTGCCTCATCCCCAAGCCCCTTATTCTACTGTTCAGTGTGGGAGAACTTAGCTGCATCTAATCATTTTTTTTTCTGCCTAAAGCATTAGAACTTTTCTATCAGATAGAAGACGTTACATTAGAGATCAAAATAATGTGTAATGCTTGTGCTGCCCATCATTTTCCCAGACAGTTGCTCACCTGCCTTTCCTTTCATCTTCATATGCTGATTTTGCCATGTGAGGCCCTGCGTGACTTACACGGTGCCCTGATATGCAGAGTCCTGGGTGTCAGTGGGCAACGGTCAGATTAGAGATGAAAGCCCGTTTTTAGATATTCTCATATTGATTTCTGTTTATCAGGAAAGCTTTGCTGCGCCAGTTCACTTCCTTGCTAAGGTTCGGGCATTTACAGACTTACTATCACAATGTATTCCATCTATTATAAAGTAGTATCAGCATTCAGCCTATTGTTCCTCTTTCTTTAACCCAGTTCTAAAAACCTCCAATGAAAGATGTTTTGTTAAGCTTCCATAGAGGTTGCAAAGCAATCAGAATTCTTCCTGCCATTGTTACCAGAATTACTGTCAGGCCTCTATATCTGACCCTCCAAAAACTGCTGCCCTTTAGTCTAATGAACAGTTTCCATGCAGGAAACACTTTACCAAAATCCACTTCATTTTTACAGATTATTTTTTCTTCTTCCCTTTATTCCTCTTCCATCATCACTGATTATCTAGCTTATAAACTCCATATTCACACTTTCTCTTTAGCCTACCTTCTCCCTGCAGTCAATTCCAGAAACCAAGCCTGTGGCCCTAAGGCACACACTATTAAATGTTGGCACTCAAGACTCAAAAAACTATTCCAAGTCTCTCTTTGAAGGTAGCCCATATAAGGCTCATTGCCTGGAGGAAAATATGCTCCAAGCAAGTGAATGCTTTAAAAAGCTCTTTTAAAAACTCCTTTTTGTGTGGATGAGTGGTTCTTGTTCCATCCTGTCCAGTGTAGTCTTATTTCTGACCTGCATGGACAAAAAAAACAAAAAACACAACTCTCACCAACAACCTTTTCCCAGAACACAAGTCATGTCATTTTGTTCTTCACATTAGATTCTTTATGCTGAGAGTTTAAAATTGCAGCCTGTAGCTTCCCAGAGATCAGCAAATGTCAAGTGTACCCAAGCATAGCAATCAGCTGAGAGACTGAGGTATTGTAAGCTGAGTGGGGACCACATTATTATTATTATTATTATTATTATTATTATTATTATTATACTTCTGGTGGGGTGGGGTGTAGAAGAAAAGGAAAGAAAGAGAAAAGGAAAAAAGAAAAGTGCCTTGCACAAACACAAACATTATTTTTAATGCCTCAGCATCTTTTAATGACAATAGTCACACTAACACCAAATTTGGGGGGCCGTTTGCTAACTGCATTTACCACCCAGGCTGAGAATAATGATAAATAGCCATGGGTACTTCTAAATGTTCATGAATTTGTTTTAGTACTTGAAATGTTTCTCCCATGCTCACTCAACTTCCCCGCATTTTTAATTGTCTGTTTACTTTAATTAAGCCTTCCCCAACTCCCCAAGTTGTTGAACTTGACAAGCATTAATTTACAGAGAACTTTTTTTTTTTTCCTTTTTATTTTATTTTTCCTTTAGCCCTCTTATCCTTGCCTGGCAAAGAAGCCAGTGAACAACTCACAAGCTAATCGAGGATTTCTTAGGGGAAAGGTGTCTTAAATGAAAGCCACAATTTCCAAGGCACTCCTGGGAACTGATGGTCCACGCTGGTCTCTTTATCTTGGCTTTTTACCGTTAGCTTCTTTAGATCAGGTCTGGTTGGCAGGAATATACTGGAAAATTCTCTACTTAACATTCCAGCTATGGCTATAAGAAAAACACAACATATATATATATTTCTGGGGGGGGGGGGGGTTATAAAGTTAAGGGACTGTCAAGTTTTTCTTCCGCTTCTTAGACTCTGCTTTTAAGCTATGAGCTGCTCTCTGTTTTTTTATTTTTCTGACCAGATTTACTTCTGGGAAATTTTAAGTGACCTCTTCACCCTCCTCATACTACCCACAGTTAAGTAAGGTTCCTCTTCCCTTCTCTCATAGCACCATCTGTTTTGTTTTTTCCATCATAGTGCTTCTTATATCCTATGTAAATTAATTTAGTAATTTAGTTTAAATTGTCTAGATTGTCAGCTCTCCAAGTGAGCTGCTGTCTTACTCCTTGTCGGATCCCACCTGGCAAACAGGAGCTTCTCAAGAAAGAGGCCTGTGTTGAATGTGATGTGTAAGCTTTGAGGTGTAGAAGCCAGAGAGAGCTCTCCCTCCTACCTGTGTGTTTAAGACAGTCCAGAGTTGCATGCGTGGAAACTCGCCTGCCTTTTTAGATCTAAATAGAGGGCTTGCTTAGGCGGAACAGGGCGTTTGGAGACTGTGGGCCACAAGGATCGCCTCTTCGCATCTCCCGCCTGTCGCCCTCATGCAGAGAGGGAAGATCAGGGCTAAGATGCATATTTATGATCTCTGGATGTTTGTGCCTTCTCTACCTGCCCACGGGGTGCTCTCCCAGGAGTTTCCCGTCTGCCAGCCACACTTCTTGGCTGACGGATGGAGCTGACCAGGCAAATTGCTATGCTGATGAACAGGTCAGCTACCGGAGCCAATGTTCCAGAGAGATCTCCAGGGATGAACCGCATTTCAGAGGATTCTTCCACAGCCTGGGGCGAGCCTTTTAGCCCTTAGCTAGTCTAGGTTGGTGGGGTAAAGAAGATGAAAGGACTACAATCCCAGGACTCACTTTTCAAGAACCTCCGTGCCTGTCCTTGGGCTGGGAAGAAGTGGTATTGCATTTTTCACTCCTCCCAGAAAGTTATTTAAATTGAGACCTAGAGGTCTGAGTGTCACTGTGCTCATTGAAAGAGAGAAACCAGGAAGCTGAACTGAAAGCACTTAAAGGAAGGATGTATTACCTTAAAATATGCAGATGGAAAACTGACATTATTGTCAATGTCAGAAGTCACCTTTCTGAGTAAACATTCACCTCTGGGCAAAGGCAGGGATGTGTTTCTCTCCATTTACAAATGACTGAGTATGCAAATGCAGGGGGTCAGAGTTGTGCCCCGAATGTGCAGTTGTCTTCTTTCATCTATCCATAATGAGGAACATGCAGGAATCTGTCAGGAAAGGCAGCAGAGCTTGATTTGTGCCTGCTGAAGAGAGGGGACTTCAGTGTTAAATCTGCCAGCTGGTTTTGTGCCTAAGTATTACATCAGTCTCTTGTATGATCTTGCATCCTGTGTGAAATGCAATGTTTTTTGGCATAATGGGCAGGATTAGCAAGAGCTGGGAAGCTATAAATGAAAGTTTCTTGTTTCTGGAGAGTAAGTTAGAGCTTTTATATTATCTGCTGCAGAGCTGGGTGAATTTAAATGTATCTCTTGGGCTTTGGTAATATTTATGTTAATGTCAAAATTGATCCCATTGTTATTGAGATGTGTAGGGTTTTTTTTTCAGGCCTGAGTCACAGGGTATGGGATATGTTTCTTCCATTGTTTTCCCAGAACTCAGTGAGGTTATCATTGGTGCCTGCTACCAAGCTCTGTCTGTAAATCTGCATCTTTCTGTAATTCACTCATAAACGTAACTGATATTTTTAGAGTCCCTACAGTGTGCCAGGCATGTTGCTTGACTCTGGGGATGGAACAGTGAACAGCAAGATCTGGGCGCTTTTCCCAGACCATTTCTCCTAGGTATGGATCAGAACAGTAAGATAAACATAAGCTAAAAGATTATAATCGTATGGTTGCACATGAATATTAGCGCTATGTGGGAAAAGACCAGGAAGAGAAGAGGGAATTATGGAGAGGAAGTCACTAGAGCTGTAGGTGACAAGGCGATATTTAAGTTGAGACAGAAAGGTTGAAGCCAAGCCAACCTTGAAAACAACTGAGCAGGAGTCTGACATGTTTTAAGAATTCAATGGAGGTGAGGATGTCTCGTGGAAAACGAGGAGGCCAAGTGAGAGGGATGAAGTTAAAGAGTCTTCCGCAGAGAACAGCTCACACAAGGCCTTGCAGCTAGAGGTGGGAGTTTATTTATCCTAAGTGCAGTTAGAAGCCGTGGAAAGGTGTTTCTGGGTGTAGTTTTTATCTCGAAAAACTATAGGATGGCAATTGTGAAAAACAAAACAAACCAACTTTTTGCAAGGATGTGGAGAAATTGGAACCCCTGTGCCTTGCTGATGGGAATGTAAAATAGAACAACTGCTATGGAAAACAGTATAGTGTGTCCTCAAAAAAACTAAGCACAGAATTACTATATAACCCAGTGATTCCTCTTCTGAGTATATTCTCCCAAATAATTGAAAACATGTACTCCAACAGATATTTCTCGACCCATGTTCATAACGGCATTAATCACAGTAGCCAAAATATGGATATAAACTAATTGTCCATTGACAGATGAATGGATAAGCAAAATATGGTGTAAACAAACACAATGGAATATTATTAAGCCTTAGAAAGGGAGGAGTTTCTAACACATGCCACAAAATGCTGAACCTTGAAGACATTATACTCAGACAAATAAGCCTGTCACACACACAAAAAAAGAAAACAAGAAAATATTGTAGGATTCTATTTATATAAGGTACTTAGAGTAGTCAGATTCATAGAGACCGAATGTTGAATGGTGCTTGCCAGGGGCTGGAAAGAAAGGGGCATAGGGGGTAATTACTTAATGAGTAAGAAGTTTTCATTTGGAAAGATAAACAAGTTCTAGGTCCAGATGGTGGTGATGGTTGTGCATCAACCAGTGTAAATGGACATAACGCCACTGAACTACACGCTTTAAATTGGTTAGGATTGTAACTTTCCTATTTTGTGTATTTCACCACAAAAAAAGGCTAGAAAAGGAAACCCATTATATTTTACGCTAGAAATAAAGGAGAAAAAAGGACAGTCATGGAGACAGTCCCAGATTGGGCCAGTGACAGCAGAGGTGCAGAGAATGTATGGATCTGAGACATATAAGGAAAAAAAAACACAAGACTTATTGATGAATAACATCACCATTTTTCCATTTGAACTCTTAAACACTTTAAGCCTTTAGACCACACTTATGGGGTGGGGGGCGGGGAAGGGTAAAGACTGGCAGAATCCCTTTGACTGGGATCAGATGTGTTTAACTTTGACATCTTAGTGTCTGACGAGGGGAGCTTTATTTTTAAACTCACCAGTGCTCTTAGATGGAATATGGAGCTATTGCTGTTGACGTAAACATCTGCCTGCACTGTCATACAGCAGTCCTGCGCTCTGTGTGAGCATGTCTTAGGATTTGCAGTGATAACTACCATGTGGCTGGAATTGTTCACTCTCTGCCTTATTAGCAATGCACGTCTTCCATTAGCATATGAAACTAACTACTCCCTTTCCCCTGTGCAGTGTTGACATTCATTGTAATGATTTATTATCCAAGCTAAATAACCCTCAGTATGAAACAACAAACATGCTTGTGTTTGTGTTTTCCATTTGTTTTGTTTTCTCTTTCTTGCTTCTGCGTAAGTACATAGTTCTTTATGTGATAATTACATGGAACAGAAATAAGCAATTGGAAAACCTACTAGAAAGGTTAAGAATGTTGGTAGGGTTTGTTGTTTTGTTTTGTTTTTTTCTTTTTCAATTGAAAAATCTACCCTGTTTTACTGGCATCTCACATTCGTGCCTTGGAATTTTTTAAATGATTAGATTGTTAAGAAAATATTTGTTATGAGCAAACATTCTACACAAGATTTAATGATCTATGAAAGAGGGCCACATTTGGGCTTCCCATGGAGACTCCAGTGGCCCCAGAAGTTTTGTTTTATTTGAGATGTTTTCAGAATGGTCTGTACTGCAAGGCTACAAAGCAGAAGAGTAGTGGCTGCGTCTGGAACTCAGCAGTTAGACTGATGAGTTGTGCCCCATACAGCTACCAACAGCGTGTGTAACCTAAGATGATTTAAGATCCTTGAACCTCACTGTTCTCTTCTGTAAAATGGGGACAATAGCCAGGCCTCTCTCATGAGGTTCTGGTCACAATTAAGTAAGATAAGAAATATCAAACTCTTAAATCCGTGCTCAGTGCATGCCAGCTGTTATGATTATTTATAAGCTACAAATATTTTTATGAAAAGACATTCTATATGAAAATAAACATATGTAAAGACATCATATAAAAAGATAATTATATACAACAAAGTCATGTAACCATGTCTGTATGACAGTGGAATTAATGTGTCCACGACAAAAGTTGGGCAGTATGTTACCCTATACAACAGAGATTAGAAATCTTGCTTCATAATAGGTTTGATGTTGTTTCAAAGGCACATCCTCACCCGCTCTGGTCATTCGGCTTCTCATTAATTTTATCTTTCCCATTTTAATCACTGTGACCCCTCCCACTTAACATCATTTTCAACATTGGAGCCTTTTCATTGGCTCATCATAATTTTTATATTTTAACATCACAGAAAACTAATTGAATTATATTCCATCCACTTAAAGTTTCCTTACCTGGCTTATCATGACAGTTTTGTTTTTCTAAAGAAAAAGAAGCACTAATTTTTGTTGAGCTTCAGCTTTAAAATCTAAGCAGGTTATTCTGGCCGCAGGCTTTTCCCCAATAGAAAATGGTTATTGATGTTTTGTAAGGATCATATTCCATTCAAAGGTAAGAGGCTGCTTCCACTTGCCATTTTTCTAGTGCTTTTTTTTTTTTCCTGTACTCTGTGAGCAAGTCAACACTCCTGGGCTCAATTAAAATATGTATTTAGCCACTGGATTTACAGGGAGAAGATCAAATTTGAATACTAATACCTGGGCTATTGCCTATGAATGTAAGGATGGTGCATATTGGGAAGGTTTTCAAGACAATGGCAAGTGAACCCGGGATGTCTGGAATGATTATACCTCTGTGCATATATACAGTTGGATTTTTCTGAGTTTTGCAGCAAACACGGATATTGCTTATTAAAGTCGCAATTTGATGGAGGTCAGATCCAAAAGGGGAAATTCAAAGCTACCAATGCGATGCTGCTTTCCTGTCTTGCCAGTGACTAGCAATCCCATCAGACAGAGTTAGTTTCTTCCAACCTCTACTCTGAAGACATAACACATAGCATCATGATGGCAACTAATATTTTTGTGGAGTCCTTACTGTGTGGCAAGACCTCTGCCCCTAGCTGGGGATGGAATGATGACCAAAGGCAAGCATGGTCTCTGCCTCTTAGAGCTTCCATTCTAGGGATTAGGAAGGAGGTGATGTAGTCGTAAGAATCACAGAAGGTTTCCCTGTGGAGGTGCCACCTGAGAAGAACAATGAAGGCTTAGTGACTAGGAATAAATAGCACAGAAAAGAGAAATAAGGTCTGGATGGCCTGTGACAAGTGGAGGCATGACCAGGAACTAAGAGAAATTCTGTGTGACTGTAGCCAGGGATAGCAAGGTCGAAAATAATTCTGGAGACATTATAACAATCAGCCCACCTAGGCCATGTTAGTTTTGTCTTGAAGTCTTAGACCTACTTTAGCTAATAGTAGGTCTTACTGGTATTCTCATCCCAGTGCTTCTGCACATTAAACCTTAAAGTACTGAAGTAACCGCATTTCTAGGAAGTGACAGATGTAGGATTTAAAACATGGACTAAGATTATAGCCACCATACTGTATTTTCTCTGTAAGATGCCTCCCTAACAGTTTATGGGTTTTTGACTTATGATGTCATCACCCAGTGTCAATGTGGCCTTTCTATGGAGTCTGTTACTTAAGTCTACCATTGGTTTGACTTACATCAAAAAGAAAACAAGTGGGGAAGCCGGGATGGCTCAGTGGGTTAAGCGCTCACTTTGCAGCACCGGGGACCGGGGATCGAATCCCAGCCCCGGCCCGTGCGGACCCATATGCTGAACTGGGAGCTCCCCCAGTTCAGTTCTCTCTCTGTCTCTGTATCTCTCTCTCTCTCTCTGTGTCAAAAATAAATAAATAAATAAATAAATAAATAAATAAATAAATAAAAATTTTAAAAAAAAAATGGGAAAGCTGGGATGGCTCTGTGGGTTAAGCGCTCGCTTTGAAGCCCCGGGGACTGAGGATCGAATCCCAGCCCCGGCCCATGTGGACCCATATGCTGAACGGGGGTGTGTCCCCAGTTCAGTTCTTGCTGGTGCAACCCCATGCCCACCTGTGAAGTGAAACATATGGCTGTGGAGGCTGCTCTGGGCCCTCCCCCTTCTCTCTGTCTCTGTTTCTCTCTGTCAAAAATAAATAAAATTAATCTTTAAAAAAAAAAAGAAACCAAGTGAACGGCTGGTAGGCTAAACGGTACACAGATGAACTTTTGCATAGCCATTATCTTGACAGCAAGTCTTAGGTGGAGGCTTAGAAATTAGAGTTTGAGTGCTGTTGGTCTCACTGGGCAACGCCATGGCTGAGAGAGGGTCCCATAGCCTTCTTACGTGGTACCAACTTGTGAAGCCTAAAAATGGAATTTAAAGAGAACAAAAGTAGTATTATATTAAAGAAAATGTTTGCAATATATTTAAGGAATGAGGATAATCCTCTGAGGTTTAGTAAGAAGAGAAGAGAAGGAAAGGAAAGGGGAGGAAAGTGAAGAGAAGAAGAGAAAAGGGAGGGGCAGGAACATTGCTTTATTATAAGCCCACCTCTGTCATTCTTTTCCCTCCCTTCTCTTCCATCTTCCCTCCTCCTTATACTCCCTCTCGACTTTTACTTTGAAGCTAAACACTTGATAGATCAGCCTAGAACTAAAGAAAATACCTTTTTATGTACAAAAGCTTGGTAACTGCTGCAGAAAGATACTGAGTGGCTCATAATATTCATATAATCAGATTAGTTTTGAATCCTTCCTCAGCAGAGAATGCTGGAGTAATCTAGTTCCCATCTGTTTACCTTGTCTGTGTGACTACTACTTCTCACCAATCATTTTATCACTTCTGTGAGCTTCAGTGAGTGAGAGCAACAAAGCTACCCTGGTATCTCGGAGAACAAGTCAATTACCAGGTTGAAAAGAAAAGAAAAAAGGAGTAGATGTAAGTGTTTGAAGAGAGGTGGGTTTTTGTTTTGTGCTTTCTGGGTAACAGTTGAAACTATTCTGAGGCGCTCAACCTATGCTACTAAAATGTTGTTGGTGAGTTAATATCTCAATTCATAAACAAGTATCTCATGACCAATCCATCCGCTCTGAGCTTTGAACATATGGCTCTGTCTGATTCCCCCAGGGAGAGTTTTATAAGATCTCTATTTGAGGGAGCCTTCACCACACAGATGAATGGTACACTCCTGGAATTAATTATTTCTTGCCAAGTTAGAAGGTTGACTCATTCTAAGCCCAGACCCAAAAACTTGATGCTTAAATGTTTTTGATGATCTAGGTCCAGCTTTTCTTCACAGCCCTTCAAACCCAGTGCCCTTTGTACTTTGCTATTAATGGTGAACTGCGTATTTGAACTCCTTAGTTTGAAATTCACTTTCTAATCATCATAGACATATAAATATAGTAGGGGCCAAACATTTCCCAGAGCAAATAATAAAGAATGATCTTACCTTGCAACTCCAGGTTTCCTCTCTTCTGTGAAGGCTTCCTTTCTTTCTGAAATGAAAATGGCGTTTCAGCCATCTGACCTAGACTGTGGTCAATGAAGGAATCCAATCATGTTTTATCCATGTTCTTATTCATGAGTAATGAGCTCGGTCTTTTTAAATAAATATGTGCTCCTTGGAATATAGGAGTGGCCTCTAGTGTTTCTGATCTTTCTTAAAAATGAATACTATCTGAACACAAAATATATTTTCAAAAATATATCCCGGGAAAGCCGGGATAGCTCAGCGGGTTAAGCGCTCGCTTTGAAGCCCCAAGGACCGAGGATCAAATCCCAACTCCGGCCCAACTCCAGCCCAGGTGGACCCACATGCTGAACTGGGGTGTGCTTCCCAAATGCGGTGAGGCCCCCAGTTCAGTTCAAAAAAAAAAAAAAATATATATATATAGATGTGTGTGTGTGTGTGTGTGTGTATATATATATATATATATATATATATATATATATATATATATATATATATATATCCGAATAATTGTTGGAATCTAGTAGGGGAAGTAGCGTGGATTACTGTTGATTATTGCCTGTCAGCCTTGGAAATCTACCTAAAGTCCTGTCAGCTGTGCAAGATTTTCTCCTGACCAATGTCACTTCTCACTTATGGTTTGATTAGCTTTTTGTTTTTTTATTTGTCAGTTTGATTTCTTTTTAAGGCAACACAACTCTCTAGTCTTTGGTCACTTAGCTCAGTGGTCACTTTTCCTCCGGGAATTGGTACAGATCACCTTCTCTCATTTTGGGCTAAAACTTACAAGTGTGATATTTTCAATTAGTACCAGACATGATATTTTCTATGACTAAAACACCAAGTATCAGACCCACTTTTCTGCAGTTCCTAATACAAAAAGTGCCCTATTAACAATTTACTTCATATGGATTTGCCACAAAGCCAAATTTAAGCACTTACAACAGCCAAGCTTGCATGTTAAATAGAATCAGGAGCCTCTTAACTAGAAGAATGGATAAAACTGTTCTCCATTTTCTGTATGTTTAACCTCTTTGAAGCTACTGACAGGTCTGTTATTTTGGAAATGCATTTTACAGGGAAGACTTCCTCTGTATGATTTCTTTTCTTCTCTCCAGAGAAATAGGATTTAAAACTTTGTGCTTTTAAACTCCAGGAATGGCTCAACTAAACAGACTCAAAATATCACAGCAGTGAAAAAAGATGCTGTATTGTTTCAGAGTCCAGATCTGTTTCTTGTGATAAAGGAATTTAAATCCTCACTCTTCACTGAGTGTGAACCAATCTGGGCCATGGAATATATTGAAATGATAGAAGGCTTTCAAGTTGAACATTTTTGTGTGTACTTCATGGTTGGGAATTTTGTTGGAGAAATATGGTTAGACTATTTTGACAATACCTAACCTGCTTAAATTGGATTTTTTAAAGTGCATAAATTGATGTTCTGCCTACTTGGAGAATGTTTTAAAAATACCAAGACTTCAAAGAAAAACAGCAAGAATAAATAAGATGCAAACATCCCTATATCCATCCTAGCAAAATTAGTTTATGATTTCTAGGGCATGCTAAATTACAATGATGTTCAGGCATCAGGGCAAGTGCTACTAGTAATCATCTTTTTAATGTGTGTGGGGGGGGGCGAGGTTGGCTAAGAAAAAGCAAGATATTTTCACATCTTGTGGCAATCCTAAAGAACAGCATCAACTTCATAGATAGTTTTCAAGGATGAGGTTGAAAATTTTTAGTGTCCCTGCTACTGTCATGGAGTACTGTGTCAGTTCCTGGTTTATTGAAATTGGGGGTGTTGGGGGACCTTTATGACTCACCCTATTCTTTCCTTGCTATAAGTTTGGTCATCAGATATCTTTTTCTTACTCCGGTGTAATTTAGGTCTCGAAAACAGCAATGTGTATTACGCACGATATCAGCTCCACATGCTGAAAGCATTTTTTTTTTTAAATGAAGCCAGAGAGATGGAGTGATCTGCTTGATAATAAAGTTTAGCTTTAATGCCAGCTCCATGCTGTTACAACATATTACTAAACAGCAAGCAATGTGGCACAGATGTTGTGGCAGCCATATTTTACACCATCCAAAAGGTCATGTCGCTTGTTATTACATTCAGAATCAATATTAAGTGAGTGTTCCAAATTTCAGCTGTCGGTTGAATTTATTGCTGCAAACTAAAGCTGAAGGTTTCTCGACTGTGATTCACGCAAGCTAACAAATTAACTAATAAAAGGGCATGCCTAGAAGAAGTAGGTAACCCACACGCCAACAGCAAAAGCTGGGTTCTTACATAGCTGTGAGAAAGGGCTGCTCTAGGTGCCAATCAAAAACAATTGCCATCTCTATATTGAAAGGAAGGGAGAGAGGGAAGGACGGAGGGAAGAAGGGAGGAAGGGAGGGAGGGAGGGAGGGAGGGAGAGAGGGAGGGAGGCCCTCAGGTGGATAAGATATGCTAATGGCAGCTTCTTTCGATAAAGTGTAATGTATACATATCTGTCTGACAATTCTCAGAATAGGTAGCACACCTTGGACTACATTTCCCCAGAGGTCTGGCCATCTAACCTTACTGCATAGACTTCTTTAGATCTAGACATGGAAACACTGAACCAAATGCTAATTGGGCTTTGTTATTTATCTTGTATTTATCATCTCAACAGCTAAGTTAGGTTGAACCTTCCTTAGCTGTAGTCAGCTCCAGAAAAGGTACAAAAATGTCTAATAGATGGGCACTCATTTAATTAGTACATGGACACATCCACAGTTGCCTAATATGGTTTATTAAAGAGAACTAAGGAATTCCAAGTTGAGGAGAAACTGTAGATTATATCCAATCATCAGATCAAGAGGGGTGTACAAAGTCTCAGGAATGTCATTCCAAAGTATTCTGCACAGAACGGTTGGTGGGAAAATAATGTAGAGGGCTGTTGGTAGCAGTCGGCTAGCCTAGGAATTCATATACCTGTGATTTCTCTGAAACTATTTTTTTTTAATGTTTATTTTATTTTTAAGAGAAGGTGAGAGAGAGAGAGAGAGAGAGAAGGGGGAGGGCCCAGAGCAGTCTCCATAGTTGTACATCATTAGTTGTGACTTGGTTTCGTTCAGCACAAGTGGGCAGGGGCCACATGGGGCAGGAACTGAACCTGGAGCCTCCTGCATGGGAGGTGAGAACCTTTGTCATGCCATCCCAGAGGTTACCAGTTGCACCGTAGTTCAGCATATGTGTTTGCACGGGTCGGGGCTGGGAATCAAACCCGGGGCCTGGCGATAGCGAGGCAAGCGCTAAACCGCTGAGCTCTCCTGGGCTCCCTGAATTTATTTTTAAAACCTATCCTAACCCTGTCTTTGTCTGTAACACAGTCTCTCCAGTGCATCATTTGAGAAAATGCATGTTATCCAATTAGCAGGTGGCCTAGAGAACGTGCTGGGTGTTTCCAGAATGGGAGATGGCACAGGCTGCCTCACCAGGAGAAGGGAGCAGGCGGGAACTGGGTTGTGTGGGCCCTCGGCAGATGGAACTTCTGTCCTAAAAATTTCCAGCCCTTGTTGGAAGATCTCCCGAGACTTAGGACACATCACTAAATCTCCAGACTGCTGGTAACTCAAAACGAGGTTTAACTAAGGCCCTCAGATGCTTCCTGGACAAAACTCATCCTCACTTTTGGATATTTTTTCTTATTCTGCTTTCTGTTACCGTTGCAAGTACAGTGTTTAATTGACTTTACAGAAGTGTTTAGGGGGAAATCTGTCATTCTAGTAAATAAATACTTCAGTCAAGGACTGTTCATTATTCAGGATTCAGTAAACATTTTTTGAGTACCTACTCTGGGCACATTCGGTGTTCAGTGCTCTGCAATAAAGAGATAAACAAGGCAGGGTCTTTGTTCTCAGGGATGGGGGGAGAAACAGGTGTATTCAGGTAAAGATAGTGCAGTGCAGCAGCGGGTAGTTTAAAGTTCTCTTACCTTTTGACGCAGCGGGTTTATTTCTAGGAATTTATCCAAAGAAACAGTACAAAATTGAGTTTAAGTGGATATTAGTTATCATGGTGACTGGCAGCTGAGTAGATGATCAATGACTATTTCTTGCATAAGTAAATATTATTATGGACTATTTATAAAAGCAGAAATGGGAAATTTTAATGTGCAAAAAAGAGAAGGAGTAAAGTGTGATATCTACAAATGAAAAAATTTTGGAGGAATTTGAAATGTAAGGATATTAAATGATACAGGAGAGATTTTCTAAACATATTGGTAAATGAAAGCACCTTACCAAGAATTATGTGCAGCGTGATTTTGATTCTGTGAAAATAAAAAAAGGCTACACAGAAGAGAAGCATTCATGTCCTACGTGACCAAACCAAGAATTGATGGGTTAACCAAAACAATAAAGCAAAGCATCATAAAAATCAATCCAGGCATATCTAAATATTTTGCTTCTACTTAAAACAGAAAACTGTTTTTGTTGTTTTTTCCACACTGATCTTAAACTGCATTGATCTTAAGGGGCAAGGCCAAGCTGCTTCTCGGAGTGTGAATTTTATTTCTTTCTTGCATAAACTCCTCCCATTATGCAGCATGTAGATTTCCTGTTTCAGTTCTTTAAAGTAAAGCAAGAAATTTAAAGACTTGCAAAGAAGTCTGAATTCTGAATCTTCTGGATGTTTACATGTTCACCATCAATTTTGCCCTAGTGTATCCATGCCTAATTTGACAGTATTGATTGTAGCAATTTGCATGCACTGAGTTTTTTTCAAAGCACTAAACTTAAGAAAATGCTTTGTGTTTACACTGTTTTATTAGTTCATGCTATATTTAACTGAATTGTGAAATTAGATTAAAATACAACTGGCATAAATGCGTTTGAGAGCAGTCACAATATGCAGTAGCAGACAGGAGAAGGTTATTAGAGTTGCCTACAAGCGGTATGCTATGGATATGTTTGTGTGTTTTACAGAGGGGACAAAAAGTAGGGGCTAACCCAGCACATTAGTCAAATGAAGGTCAATTAGGGGAGCTTCAGGTATATACTTGATCAGGGTGAGAGGAGAAAATGACTGAAAGAACAAATACCATGTGTTAATAGTATTTACCTCTGGAAGGGGACAATAGGCGAGAGATTGGCCTTCTTTCTCTCCTTTTCTCTATTATTCAAACTCTTTACAATGGATAAGTGTACTTTTAGAAGCAGACAAATTACTCATTTAATTAACTTTTAAATATTAAAAATAAAAGATGTAGTGTGGCTATCACTGTGCTGTATGATACAGTGTTCATGAGGTGTGATGGCACTTTTGTTACCAGCACTGTCTTTGAATCTCAGATCTAGCACTTTTTATATGTGTAGCTTTGGAAGAGTTTTCTTGAAATTCTCTATAGTACCCCAGTTTATATAATTGCAAAATAGAGATAATAGTGATAGCATCCAACAGCCTGGTTGCTGTGAAGATCAGATAAAGTATATTGAGATCTTAGAAGACAGCTGGTTGAAGACTAAGTGCTTAAATATTATAATAGCTCTGTCCTGTTTTAGTGTCATTTTTTTTTTAGGTCCTCAAGGGGCTTAAAATTCTTAAATTGGGAGCCAAAGCTGAACTTTACATATCATTCACAGAAAAACACAAAGAAGTAAATGATTAAGTGAGAGCATATGTGTGTTTGTCTTGATGCTCCAGAATAGGGGTTGGTGAACTGTGTCCCATGGGCCAAATCTAAGTGACTGCCTGTTTTTGTAAATCCAGTTTTCTTGGAATACAAGCAGGCCGTTCGTGTATTGCACAGCCGCTTCCACGCAGTCGCAGGGTAGTGGCAGGAGAGATTGCATAGGTTGCAAACTCTAAAATATTTATTATCTGGCTTTTTACAAAAAGTGTTTGCTCACCCCTGCTATAGGGGACCCACGGAGGTAGTATCCTTGTAGGCTAGAGTAAAAAGGGAAGGTTTTGTGAGCTAGAAAGTGGTGGATACTCAGATGTGTATTCATATCCTGTGTGCAAGGAATCTGCTGAAACCAATAAGAAGTGTTTATGTGGAAGAACAGCATTGCAAAAAAAAAAAAGAAAGAAAGAAAGAAAAGAAAAGAAAAGAAGAAAGAAAAGAGAAGAAAAGAAAGAAAGAAAAGGAGAAAGAAAAAAGAAGAAAAAAAGAAAAGAAAAGAGAAAATAAAGAAACACTAGGGTAAGATCACTGTAAAGATCTTTATCCATAGCAATGAAGGTGTTAGGTCTAGTGTGTTGGCCAACGGGGAGCCGTTTCAGGCTGCTGAACAGGACAAACATAGGCATGACATGGCTTAAAGGAGATTATCTGGCAGGGGGTGTATGCAGGACTAGAGAAGGTAAACCTGCAACTGGAGAGTAAATAGGTACCTGTTAGACTAATATGGTGATAAGGAAATAGAGTCTCGGCAAGAATAGAGGTTGGAACAAAGTAGACAATTAAGTTTCACATAGTCGTTTAATCCTTGTAAGAACTATTTCCTCTATTCTCTCAAAGCAAACACCATGGGTTTCTTCCCTGGAAACAAGCTCCGTAGCACATAGTCAACAACAGTTTATCAACATTAGCGGAATCCTACAGTCTTTTCTGCAAAAGGAATTAAAACAATAATTCCAAAATGGGAGACTTAATCTGTATAAAACCCTACATTAGGTTCACAATGCCTTTCCTTAACAGTCATCTATGCATATATGTGTAGGCTGGGCAAGCTTCAGGTCGGGGAAGCAACATTAAAACCATGCTATTCCGTCAGAATTCCTTTCACAATGGCAAGATCAGGGTGCTTACCGTGCCAGCTATCAACGTCTGATCTGACTTGCACTCAACTTTGCCCTTGGCTAAAGGTGTCAACAGCATTAACACATGTCAGACTGTCACCCAGAGTTTAGGGTATCTTTAGAGTTCTTTGCTGCAGTGCAGAACATCATAGTGGTAATGAGGTAGAAGGAGGACAGTTTCTATCCTAAATGTAAAGTAAGAAGAGCAGCATGCTGCATGCAACCTTTGAAACAGCATATACACCAGCAGTGGTCGGCAGCGACACTACCTACTGGCTGGAGGTGTTTTGTACAGCATCTTCAAGGCTTCTTGTTAATTATTAAAGCCTCCATTGACATAAAGTCTTTAGCAATTCAATACCAAGAAACAACCCATCAACAGAAATGGTATTACAGGAAATATTCACTGCCCTACCAACCAAGAACATCTCTACATATCACTTGGGATGGGGGTAAGGGGGAGGCAGGGAAGAGAAGGAAATGGTCAGTAGCCCCTAGACCAGGGGTGGTGAACCTTTTGGCGATTGAGTGCCAAAGTTTATGAAATAAGAGTATACTCGCTCGACTCGTGTGCCAACCCATCGAGTGAGATAGAGGTATCGATTATTTTTATATCTATAAGAGGCATAGGATGTTTTTATAACAAAAAACAATAATTCCGCATGCCGAAATAATTGTTCCGTGTGCCACTTTGGGCATGCGTGCCACAGGTTCGCCACCCCCACCCTAGACCATAGATTGTGAGATCCCAAAATGTACTTTCACCATGTCCAATATTAACAAGATTGGGTGGGCACTTACATTTTGGACTCTTGAAAAAAATTAGAACGTATTACTTCCTATTGTCTCATATGCAGTGACTTTACTAGGACTCCTGTCACCAGTAAACTTAGAACAACATAAACTAAGGCAGAACGCTTTAGAGAACTGAATTTTAAGAGTTGTGTTAGTCTGCAGCCCTCAATTTGATGTTGAGTCAAGTACCACAGTAGAACAAATCTGGCTGTGAGACAGACATTCTGAAAGTCTTTATAAGCCCTGAAAGTCTTTATAGGCCCTGGCATTACAAAGATATCCTACAGACACTGCTCACAGATTCTGTTCTGTGCCCAGCACTACTCTCTAGAAGGTCACATCCAGGTGGAAATGGGGTCGTGGGGGAGGAAAGAAAAAAGGAAAAAACATGGCCACCTTTATACTTGGCCATGAAAGGTTGTAAGCCAACCCTGGTATCCCAGAGGAGCGAGGGCCAAGTCCTAGGAAGCCACATGACATATGTGAAATAGCTATCGTTTACAGAGATAAGGGCGAATTTCCCAAAGCGTGGAACAGGGACTGACAGCCATACTGCAGAGAAGTCTGGCTGGTTCACACACATTAAGTACACTGACTCATGTAGCAGGAACAATATTTGGTGTTATTACTCTTTCCTTCCTTTTTATTGTGTCCAGGAGAAAGCCTCCATTTGGTATTAGCATGTCTTACTTCACAACACAGTTTATCCACATTACCTATGGATTCTGTATTTGTGAACTTGCGTACTTACTAAAATTTACCCATAACCCCCCCCCCCCCCAATCAATGCATGTGACACTTTCACAGTCATTTGTGGATGTGTGAAGAGCAGTGAGGAATTTGAGTCGCCCAATATGCGCGTATCCAGCTGGGGCCAAACAAGGGGCCTCCTTGTGTCGGTTCTCATAATATTAAAAAACGTTTCCGTTCACGGCCTATGTAGTGCCACGTTTTCACATTTTTGTGCTTTTTATTGCTAATTACACTGTTTACAATGGCCCCTGAGCCCAGTGCTGGCTGGTGATCGTAAGCAGAAGGCCTTGACGTGCCTTCAGGAGAAAACACGTGTGTTAGAAAAGCTGGTTCCAGCATGAGTTGTAGTGCTGTGGGCCATGAGTTCAAGGTTAAACAATCAACCGTATCTATGAAATAAGATGTCTTTAAGCAGAAACACACATCAAACAGGGCTGTTTATTGATCAGTTGATGACATTGTTGTGACCAAACGCTCACAGGAACCTAACCGTGGATGTCCCCTAGGAGCACTGGTTCGGCATACCCTAACTCAGTATTCATGGTGACTTTATAAAATGTTAACTACCACAAACAATGAGAGCCATACTTATAGGGAGCTGGAAATAGCATGTTGTGAGAACTTGTAAACACTTTTGCTTTCATGTATTTGTTTTTATACATGAGGGCTGTCTGGAAAGTATTCAGCCATGTAATATAAAAAATAGAAGCACTTATGGCAGGATTTTTTTCCTGACAGTCCCCATATATATAAAGGTAAAATATAAATACATAAGTAATATATAAATATATAAATATTTGCCATCACCTTCTATTTATGGCATAAATCGTACTATAAAGTTTCCTGTGTTTTAGAGTGCTGATGCAAGGTCTTCTTTCCTCAAATATATTTATTAAAGTGGAATAACTGAGATAATTTAAAGAAAAATATTAAGTAAAGGATACTGTGTGCTAAGAAATACAATAGAATATATACACACAAAATAGTATGAAGGAGGTAGGCAAAAATACAAGTTTTCAGGTGTTTGCTTGGAAACCTACGATTGGAGAAAGCGTTTATTCTTCACCATTCTTACTGATCACCTCCTTACGACCTGGTTGTGTAGCTCACAGCAAATTTAACAGCAGTACTGCAACTTAGCTCACAGG
This sequence comes from Craseonycteris thonglongyai, assembly GCA_004027555.1. Classification (NCBI taxonomy): domain Eukaryota; kingdom Metazoa; phylum Chordata; class Mammalia; order Chiroptera; family Craseonycteridae; genus Craseonycteris; species Craseonycteris thonglongyai. Next base: position 47,079 of record PVKE010002822.1, read on the forward strand.
GAACGCCAAGAGTAAACGACCGTGATTGTGTAAGTGCCCGGCCATTCGAAACGCAAGTTGCAGGCCCTGACAGTCTAAGAATTAGCAAGGGTTGTGGGTTAGGGATTCTCTGTAGTGGCTTTAAGTTTCCTTATCATTCATAGCTGGTCTCTGAATTACTGTTAATAAGAAGAAGAATAGCTCAGCAGACTCGGCCTTTGAAACGCGAACTGACCAGTGGCTCTCACCAGCTGCTTCTCCCTCACCTGATAAAGATGAGCCATGCCACATGCAGCCACGGAAGGAGGGCACTCACCCCACGGCTCAGCAAGGCATTGAGATCAAGTCCCAGTTCAGCTCTTTGTAGCACACGTTTCTTCAACCTGCTATATCATAAGACAAAGAGAAGGGGGGTGTTTGGCCCTTGCAGCTAAAGATGTTAAAAACAAAAAGTACAAGGGAGCAGTCAAACTGAAATGAGAGCAATTAAAGAGACAAAAAGTCCTCTTAGCTGCCTTTTGGGTACTTTTTTGATCTTTTCACCAAGGAATAGCGGCTTTTAATTTTTCCCACCTCCGCTTAAAATACTGCTGGTGGAAAAGAAATGAACATTTTGGGAAGGCTGCTCCGGATTAAAAAGCAAATGGTAGGTGAGTCAATCAAGCAGCTGTCAGCTTCCTCGAACACAGGCCTGCTCGCCTTACACTGGTCAGGAGGTCCCCAGTGCAGGAGCAGTGGCTTTCGTTTGCCATACTTCTAATCATCACACTCGTGTCTCCATGTGGCCTGACATTTTTTCAGGACCATCTGACCATCCTGCAGCTTCTGCACTTGAAAAGGGGAGGTTATAGCTTACGTTTCAAAGGACAGTGCTTTTGAAACTGAGTGTAAACTCAGGTTCTGTTCTCACCACAGAAGAGGAAACATTGATCCACTCCAACTATAAACCAGAATTTTTTTCCTCTTTATGTTTGTTTGCTCTTCATCGTTCCCCCAGGAGGGTGTTTGTTCATCAGCTCAAACCTGGTTCAGCTCACCCAAGAAGTCCTGGCGGCAGGGTCATGTTAGTCTGGGGTACAGTGAGGACCAGGCCTGGGGCTGTGTGGGGCAGAAGGGCAGCATGTTTGTGGCTGACCAGTAGACGCTGTGGGGCAGACCCACACGACACCGGCAGCAGCGCTCACTGCTGGGAGCCTGAGTACAGAGTTTCTGAAGGAAGGGTTTCTGAACCCCAGTTTAACAAGCCCTCCACCGCCCCAGGTCCAATCCCCAGGAAACTCATTAATGCGGTTAGATGCCACGGCCATGCACTCTTAAGGCCGAGAGGAAGCGTAGCCACTGTGCAGCTCTTGCATTCATTAGCCCAGCCTCTTCTTCCACTCTGACCTCACGGAGATACTGGTAACCTCCCGAGAACTGGTACTGGCGTGATTCCGCATCATTGTGTTGTGTCTACCATTACAAAAATGTCAACCAATGCACGAAGGGTTCTTTGCCTACCAGCAAATTGCTTGGTCCTGGTGAGAAATCACACAGACCTAGCAAGGCCTTCATCAAGTGTGTGGGTGGCATACATGGCACATCAATGTTTATGACTGAATGAGAGGGAGAGGGAAGGATTCTGGGAGTAACTGAGTAAAGCACACAGCAAAGCTAACTGGCCTGCAGGTTAATAACCTTATGGAGTTTTTTGCAACTGAATTCAGGGTAAGTTCAACAGAGAACAGTGGACCAAGACCCCACTAGTATCACATTGCAACAGTAATTATAAGATTCAGTGCTAGTCATGGTCTAACTCAAATTCTGGCTGTGAGAAGTTATAGACTTCAGACAAAATTTGCTTCATCTCTAAAGCCTCAGTTTCCTCTTCTGAAAAATGGGGTAAAAGCACTGATGACCTGGAACACTTGTTTGAGGCTATTTTGTTTTTAGTGTTGTTTTTAGTGTCAATATGATTTGCACAGAACCTAGCCTATAGAATGCATGCAGTAAGAGCTCAGTGCTTGCTGTTGCTTCTTCTTCCTCTTCTCTTCTTCCTTCTTCTTTTTCTGTGGTTAGAACATTTGAAGAAGAAATAGAGGCTTTCACAGAAATCATTCATCCTTGCATTGTAGACTACGCCTTGTACTTTAATTGTGATCGCTCATACAGTCATCAGCTGAAAGAGAGCATCGTTCTTGTCTTTCGAGAATTCACATTCTTGGTGCTCTCCATTCACCTGCTTTTAACCTTTTCCAGCATATGGAGTTGTGTGACTTCAATGCCAGAGAAATAGAAAACCCTGTTTTCCTCTCAGTCAGCCAGTGAATCTAAGATTTCATACATTTGCATTTGTCATTGTAATTCTTTTGTTCCAAAAAGGGGTGAACAGAAGGTTAAAAGGGGTACTGTACATTAGAAGGAAATATCCAAATGTGTACCAATCTCCTTAGAACATCATATGAAATCGAGAGTTTGTGTTATTTGGGTTTTAATTCAAGGTAGAGAATCTAAAATACCAGCGACAAAATGATTTGTGACTCTTACTCAATTTATTCAACTCCAAACTATTTCAATAAATCTAGGAGTTCATCTATATCCTGTTAAATTAAGGTTTTTCCATTTTGAAGGAAATAGTGCCAAATTGATAAAGTCTTTTGAATTATTCTCTCTAAATATACTTAATCTTCATTAATGCAGCCCTGCATGATATTTTGAGTCAATCCAGACAGGAAATTTTTTCACATATCTAAGTCTTAAAGTAGATAGGATTTCTTCTTTTTCCTCTCCTATACAGTCTGCCAAGGCATGTGTGTGTAGAGATTTTATGTACATATAGAGTTCTTCTCTGCCGGTCTCCTATCCCAGCTCACCCTAGTTTCTGGATACCATATAGTGTGATTTAATGTGGTCTCTGAATTTTTATTTCTCTTGTTTTTTTGTTTTTGTTTTTTTCCCCTCAATACCATGGGAAGATAAATCAACTGCTTATTAATATGCACTTCATTTGGTAAAGTTATTCAGGGGAGTCTCTGTCTTCCCTTGACTTTTTTTCTTGCTGATATAGCTAATGAAACAATGTGCATTTCAATTTCCAGGCTCCCTGGCTTCAGACCTAGAGAGTAGCTAACACACAATTGATTTCTAGCCCTGCAGGAAAAGGGGAAGCAGTAGAAAAGTCAGATGGATTGATTGCTGCGGTACGGGCCCTGTGGGATACTTCGATACCATCCACGTCTTGAATGTATGAACAATCCTCCCATCAATAGCAAAATCCCCAGGATAGAAACTTCACAGGGTTCAGATGGGAGTTTAAGTAGGCAGGTGTGCTAGCCCAAGTTCATCCCTCTTCAGGTCTCTTCTGTCATAATAAACTGATGAACTCACAAATTCAGACTTAAGAAAGAGGCAAATCTGCCCACTCTGGGTGGTGAACAGAATGTAACACACAGGCGAAGTACTATAGAATTGTACACCTGGAACCTATGTAATTTTTACTAACCAAATGTCACCCCAATAAATTTGACAATAAAAAAAATCATACACTTTCTTAAAACATTAAAAAAAGAAGAAAAAGGCAAATCCGAGGCAGAAGCATTGAGTGGTAGGGCTGAAGCACCCTCAGGGATTGCAAACTCATTGTCTACAAGTACCAGGTAGGTGGACATGAGCAGTAAGTGCTAAATTACTTTTATTCTTACCTAAGCACAACACCTGCCTACTGAGGTTGTGTTTTAAAACATGCTAGGGGTGAGGGAAACAAAACATATCCATGAGTCATCTATTTCCTATAGCCTGCCATTTGTGACCCCTGAATTGGTCTCACTCCTCATTTGACAGAAGAGAAAACGCAGAATGTGAGAAGTGAAACCCCTTACCCAATGTGCCAGACTCAGAATTTTCCAAACTTCTCACATTTTTTTTGTTCCTAATGCCATTACCAAATGACATGCTTCAAGTTCATTTTCTAGCTGGGAAAACCAGCCTCTAGTGCTTCAGGGACCACGCTCAGGGGGACGCTTACTATATCAGGCATGCTTCTCTCCTTTAAAAATGACTCAACTTCAACCAGCTTCAGGAAAAATTTAGAGGGGATTCATCACCTCACACAAGAACGGAGAAATTCTAGCTAAAGGCATGGCTGTATTCATGTTCAGATCATCTCATCAAGATGTACTCTCTCCATCTCTTGGCTCTTTTTTTTCTGATGGCCTCATTTTCAGCTTGACTCCCCCTTATAATGACAAGAGATGTTCCAGTAAGTCTAGGCTTTCATATCTATCTGTACAACAACCCAACCAAATTGTAGTAGACCTTCCTATTCATAATGGATATAAGCAACAAAATGCTAAGATTGAGTCTCACTGGAATAATTTGGGTCATGTGATTCCCTGAACCAACTGCTAAGGACAGGAGAAAGGAATCCACATGACCAGATATACGGTCTCCCCAGTGGCCTTCCTGACCAGGGAATGAGGAGGGGAGACTGCAGCACATCTAGAAGAAGGCAGTGGGAAGCAGGCAGGCAACAACAATAGGTAGTGACCTTGCTTCCTCTTCGTACAGTGTTCAGAGCTTGTCCCTCCCATCCAGGTGCCTCAGCCTGGCTTAGATGTTTGGAATCCATAGGGCCATGTCTTGGAGACCCCGAACCTATCAGAAGACACATACCAGGGAGCAGTGCAATTTCCGGTGACTTGAATGCAACAGGTTAACCTCTCGTTCTATTTTCTCCACTCTTTTCTTCAGCATCCATTATTAAGCACTTACTAAATATCAGGCACTCTGTTAAGTACTTTCTCACATGTTGCTTTATTCATACAACAATCTCATAAAGCCAAGGTCACTCCCTGTCTCAACCAAAGTTGTTCTTTTCTGTATAACATTTGAAGTATTATATATTGGTTTTTCAGGCATTGAGACTTAACAGACATCGCTGTACCAGGTGGTAGATTGCAATCTAGGGAGAGCCGTGAGATCCCACATCTGGGAGAGAGCGGAGCGGTTGGCAGAATGGAAGGGGTGGGTCAGTAGACTGTGCCCTGTCTCACCAGAGTAGTGCTTTTCTGTCTTACAGTTTTACGTTTTACGTACTAGTTTTCTTTTTTTAAGGCATTGGGGCTTAAGTTATTTTTTCCCTGGAAATCACTTGGCAAGTCATTAAGTGACCTTACTGCTCAGTATTCATACAGTTACAAATGACAGAATTCCAATTTCACTTCAGAAAAAAATGGACATGTATTAACTGAGGAGGTAGAAAAATGCAGGAATTGCTAATTCCAGGGATTCACATCTTGGTCTCCCTTTTGTTCAAGATCAGTCCATTCTTTGACTCCATGTAGAAGCAGGGTAGGTTTCGGTCATGCTTTTCTTTCTTTCTTTCTTTCTGGCCTGACTCTTCCCCCAGGCAGCTCCAGGCGTTCATCCTGATCTTCTACCCATGTCAGCAGAAAACAAGCTTTGTTTTTCTAGTAGATCTGAGAAATGCTCCATCGTTCAGTCCCATTAGACCTTCTGGGTACAGCTGACATGGCATGCCGGCCCCTTACCTGTGACCAGAGGAATCATGTTTTGTTTGGCTGTGATAGAGTCAGGTGCACACCAATGTTCCTGGGAGTGGCAGTGGTCCTTGCAAACCACATGAGTTGTGAGAGTGGGAGAGATGGCCCCTAACAAGGCACCAAAGGACTGTGAGTGTGTGGCAGGTGAGGATGTGCACCAGCAGTATGGGAGAGCCAGAGTCATAGCATAGACCTTTAATTTTAAAGGAATACTCCTTCCAATATATCACGTTGCCTTGCTTTTGTCCTTGATATGCCTTTTAAAATAGTAGCTTTTCTATTAACTTTTTGTTGAATTCTTTTTTATGTTCCCGTGGGAATTATGGGGTTATAAATAATTGGGGATGGCTAGGTGGTCCATAGAGGTTTCTATTTTGTCAAAAGTGGGTTGTATTGTTCTTCTTTACTATACTGTTTGAGAAAATCCATGTATAATAGATGCCAGGTAATGGATTCACATCACGGCCACTATTGAGTATCTTATGTGACCTTAAGTTTGTGTGACCTTGAGCCCATGCTTTGTCCAGGCCTCTCGTTCAAATGTTTTCTCGTGAGCATGAATTAAAACAATATAACATAAAAAGATCTTAGCATAGTGCCTAGGTCAAGGGAAGTATTCCTTTTCTATTTTTCAGGTGATTGACCCCCAAAGATTCTTTAAATTAGAAATTCCTTAGAACATATGAACCATAGATTAATTTACAGTAAAGGAATCTGTCACAATATTTCATAAATCTCTTCCATCAAGAGAAAAGATACCTGATTTAAAACTCATTATTATGATGGAAGTGTCATTAGGACTTGTTGGCAGCATATACAAGCAATGATGAAATACTGAACAAGGTCTTCAAAAGAAGGGAAATATTTAGGTCTTGTGAGAGTCAAAATGGTTCATCACAGAGTGGATCTTTGGCAGCACTTCACTTATAGGTCATGTCATACTTAAGGTAATTCTAGCTGTGCTCATAGAAACACCTGGGTTTCCCTAGTAGCTTAACTTAATGGCAGAATATATATCTCCCTCCCATCACAGTCCAGTCGTCAAAGGTCTGGCTTTTGCCATGACTATTCAGGAATCCAAACTCCTCCCAGTCTATTGCTCTACCTTCACCTTGGTCATCAGCACCCTCTTTACTCAGCTGTGGTCAAAGTACCACTGCTTCTTAATCGCTGGCCCATCCCTTGCTCTCCACGGTCACACGGCCCTGCCTAGATGCAGGTGCAGCTCACCCATGGAGTCCTGGCAATGACTTTTATGATAGAAAACAAGCAAAACAATCCCGCCCCCCCTACACGCTGCCACACCCTACAATACGTGGTTCTGTGAGCATCTCAAAGCAAGTGCTGTGTCTCCATTAGCGTTGTATCCTCCTTGCCCCACATAGTACCTGGTCCATAAATGTTTCCCAATTAGATAAAGGAACTAAGGAAAGAAACTGGTCAATAGCCAAGTTAGGCCTCAAAAATACTTCCTGGGCAAATATTTGCAATGATTTGATTTCCCTTTTGTACGTTTGGAGATGGAAGAAGGCTATTGATAACTACTAACCTCCGAATGGAAGATTCCTAAGCAAGACCTACCAGTGCAGGACGTTAGGACCAGTTGTAGGTCAATGGTGGTCTCACGCCCTCCCCAGATCCTGGGCTCTCCACAGAGCTGCGTCCTCGTTCCCTGTTTGGGGGCAGAGGAGCTAGGGGAAGAAGCAGAGCGCTGCATATCTCCTCTGGCCACCCTAACGGTCTGTCATCCTCTGGGTTGTGCGCACATTTTGAATGGCCTATTATTAATCATGACTTGAGCATCCACATAACTTATTTGCCATTGTCTTTGTTTCTTTCCACTCATGTTCTTTAGATCCCACTGAGTTACCTTTAATAATTCGACTTCATCTGTGCTTTTGTTTATTTACTTTCAGGGCCAACGCTGTTCTTGGGTACTTGCTCCTCTAAAGCAGTTTAGAGAAGCAGTTTAAAATATGCTATCTGCAGCCAGACTGCCTTTGTTCAAACCTTGGCTTAGCTGCTACCAGCGGGGTGAAATGGGACCTTAATAATAGTTTCTACCATGGAAGGTTATTATATTACCAAAAAAAAAAAGTGCTGAGCACAGTGCCTGAGACAAAGTATGTACTTCATAAATGTTAATCAGCATTATTTTTATTCTAATCATCCAGGTATTTATACTTGAAAAAAATACTAATGGGTACTAGATCCTATTGTACTTTATAGATGAAAGAAATAACATCATGGAAGTTGAGCTTCTCGTCACCTGTTTTCTTGACTTAACCTCTATCTCAGCTCTTTCGATGTATTTTTTGTTATTAACAGACAAAATAGAAAAGCAGACTTTATTTTTATGATATGATGAAGCCATGGCCTGGCTTTGATTCCTGCTCAGAGCCTCCATTCATGTCAGTGCGATTTCTCTGCATGGATTGATGGCAGAATATGGTCTGTTTCTAAGACTGTTTAAAGCAGGGCACAAAAGCAATCACACTGGCAGGGTCCACAGCTGGCAAAATGGGAGAGACCGAGCCAGTGAAAAAAGCCGTTAATACAGAACAGAACATTTTTCTGCGATAAAAAGGACCATGCCCGCTGAAAGTCTGAAAGCGAAAAGTTTTATTTGGGCAAAGCAGTGTTCGGCTCTGCGTGATGCGCACTTAGAAAAGGCACAAGCTTGCCTTCCCCATGCTGCCAGAACACTTTTTAACACAGAGAAACCAAAATAGAGAGAAGAATGGGCCCGCAGCATGTTCATGCCCAAAAGCAAACCTGGAAATATAAACGCTCTAGTGCCTGGACCCATCAGACTCTAAAAGAGGGTTTGTAATCCCTCTCTCACAGAAATGTCCCTCACCCTCTGTCAGCAACCCCATAGCAATCAGTATTAGCAAGTCATGTTCCACCAGAGAGAAGACGGTTGTGAAGTGGTGGTCCTTGCTTTCCAAGTCACCTCTCAGCACTGCTTTCTCTTCCTTGTTCTCATCAGATCCCTGCAGACACCTCTCCCCAAAGCCCCCACGTGATAATCCGTTCATCGGGCAAACTGTCTAAAAATACAACTTCTCTCTCCTGCGCTTTCATACTGAAAATGTTTCTCCATCACGGCAGGGCAGACACTGAGCGACCACATTGATTCTTTGTTTGTTTGTTTGTTTGTTTGTTTGTTTTTGAAATCCAGTGAAAAATATACCCCCACCTTTCATTTTTCACTCTAAACCCTAGAATAAAACTTAAAATCTCACAGCCAGTCCCATCTCTGCTCAAGACTTCTGTCTCTCTGAGTCTGACTGCCCATCGGGATGCATTTGGCTTGGATTGTAAACCCCAAGTATGTAAGCATAGCCTCTCTGTGACGTCTTTAGATTTCCTCTAACAAAGCACAGGTCTTTAATACAAGCTCTAGTGATGTTTTGAAATCCTATTTCCTTTTTTTGCATACTTCTCATTTGTCTTCAGTCCACTGAATACTACTCCTATAAACATAGACTACAAGTATATCTGTAATGTGAACATGCGTGTATTTTTGTATATCTCTGTATTTTATGTATAATGCAATACCCTACATATGGAAATATGGAAGTATTTCACAGAGTATAGCAAAGTGCTTTACATACTGTAGATTCTCAGTAAATATGTACAGAATAAATTAATGAAGATAATGAATGCATAGCACAGAAGGAAAACAGTTGGAACCCAAAGCATGATGGGTAATCCCAAAATCTGCAGCTAGGACTCAGAAAGCAACTTCTAGCCTTGATTTCAGCTTTCTCTTATTGTTTAACGAAGCAAACCTGTTTTATGAGACCTTCACAGTACTTACAAAAAATTTGGAAATAGTGGGCTAGGATTAAATAAACAAACATCTGTATTTTCAGTCGCTTTTGAATACCAGACAGCCTGACCTCTGAGCCACACCCCGACATGGCATCAGTCGTGTGGGGTACAAGGGCATCTGAGGCATCAGAGAGAACATGCGCCTTTCAGAGAATTACAGGCTCCACCTCTCCATCTTGTCTCCCCAGCAGCTGAAGATGACTATCACTTGCCCTTATCATCAGGGTTGGATTATTGTTTTTCTTATGGTAAAGAGGAGAGTACCTTTGTCAAAAGCACACTCATGCAAAACAAATCAAGAAGGCTAGCCTCTCTCATTGGTGGGATCTGGCAAGGTCCTCTAAGTCGACTGTCTTAAGCAAATCCTAACAGCCTTGAGCCTTTATTGCAAGTCCTACTCCTCCTACAGTTTCCCTTTGGGGCTAAACTAAGGTAACTCTTATGATGATATCATTAGAGCCTCCTCAGACCATTCAGATGAGCCAAGGGTCAGCCATTGACTTCTGGCTTTAAGGTCATGAGGTGCATTTGGGGCAACTTGGAGATGAAGGCAGAGCATGGTGACACAGGGTGACAGGATACCTGTCCCTCTACTCCATCTCCAGCTTCCCTGGCATGTTCGTGACACAGGCGCAGAGAGGAGTTTGGAATGCATCCCAACCAGAAGCATGCAGCAGGAGATGAGTTTGTCCACGTGCGACTCCAGAGAGTTGCGTGAGACTTGAAGGCATCATGTTCTGTCTACCTCACTGCCTGTAATAGTTCCTCGGGAGCCACAAAGAGCAGTTGTCTCCATCCTAAGTTTAGAGGCTTCCTCCAGAGCGAGTGTTTCACTCAGTAGAACATAAGGGCCCCCTGGGAACAGTTACCACAGGCCATATAAATCTGCATGGAGGTCTGCGCCGCTTTGTGTTTGTCTTTGAAGGTAACCATTTTTACCCCCACGAAGTATTGTTTTGTTAACAGGCATTTACATGATAATATCCGTGTCCACACGTGCCGTGCTACAAAAAGAGTTTTGCTGTATGTCAAGTAACATTTTCACAGTCTCCGCGGGAGCCGTCTCCCCTGAGATTTCTGTCCCTAATTGAGTTTTCCACTGTGTCTCCTCCTTCCTGCTGCACAGAAAGTGAATTTCGAACACCCACATTTCCGGATTTCTCCAGGACGAGCAGCAAATGTGTGTTCCTACAGGCTGTTTGAAATAAGCTGGGGTGAAAGCAAGCCCCCTTGCTGTTGAACCTTTGCTCTTCGTGGGTGGAATGAAACGGCCTGAAATGAAATAGTCTCATCTTCCCTTCTGAGGTGGTATAGTGCAACCTGGGCTTTGAAATCAAGAGAATACCAGTTTCCACCAGTTCTTAGTGTATGATCTCAAGCGAATGACTTCATTTGTGAAACACTGTTTTTCCTTTGTAAAATGGGATGGTTTTGAGGATTAAAGGAGGTAATGACTACAATCACTAACTAACCACATGTAATACATTATGGTAAATGTTTAATAATTATCTAATATTACTTTGCAACTTTCTTCTACCTCTTAGCCATTGCTCATTACTTCTTTTTATTCCTTTCTCTTTGTGAAATCATGTGGAAATAATGGTTTATCTCTCAACTTGCAACTTATTCTTAAGAAACATCAAGAAGTGAGCAAACATGGCCCACTGGGGTGAAAAATAGAATAATACTGCAGTTAACATAACTTTCTATTACTCTTCAGTTTCTCTCCTGTATTCACCTTCCTGCTTGCTTGAAGAGAGGTATTAAAAAAATGTTAATAAGCTCTAAATTTGAAAAGTAAGAATAGAAAATGATAGACAGTGTGGAATATCGCTTAGAGCTCCTCTCCCCAATAATTATTATTCTTGAATATTTAAATTCTATTTCTAGCCACCTATTTAATTGAGGAATAGATTACAATAGATAATGTCACCCACCAGTCCACTCAGAAGCCCGATAAAATCTATAGCAGCTTCTACAAACATACATTATAACTTGTTACAAGTGGCACATGTTTGCCAAATAAAACACTTGTTTGAGAAAAACAAACATTTACTTTGGGCTAAACAAATTACATATGTTTATTTCAAAATTGTTGCTTCTGCTGGTGAATTTTGAAAGGAAATAAGTTTTGGTCCTGGCAGCTTAGGGGAAAGGGTTGGCTGTTAGGAGAGTCAAGTCATAATGCGTTTACTAGGAAAATGGGGGGCTTGCATTTGAAATGAGTCTTGTCGATCATTGAATTTGCTTTGCTCTTCATTAGAAAGGATTCCGTCAGTGTTCTGGGTACTGAGGTTGATATGGGTATATACAACAAGGGACGAATTAGTGGAATAAGCAGTAAACTCTGGAAGAGATAAAACAAAAGATACTTACCTGAGACCTTCCACAGTCTCCCTAAGCAATACCCCATTTATGCTCTAATCTCCTTTTCTTTCAAAGCACTTATGGAAGCTTATTTGAGCCTTGTGTGTGTTTATGCACACAAATGTCTTTGATAAATTTTGTCTCCCCCACATAGCTGGAAGTAGCTCAAGTCTATAGAGATAACTTACCTTCTCCATACATTTTCCACAGCCTGAGTACAGCGACCAAACCATAGAAGTTGCATGTCTTTTGGAAGTTGCTACTGAGAGTGACTGTCCGTGGTCGTGTGTTTCTGTAGTAACTCTGCCATTCCCCTTTCTAGCCCTCTTTCATTGTCCCCGGGCTGCTTGAGTCAGCCATGTCCTCCCCAAGAGTACACGTTTTATCACAGTGATACTATCAGTTACAGTATTTGTCGACAGGAGCCAAAGAAGGATCCAGTCGCCAGTTTGTCACAACCCCCTATTAAATACCACACAGAGAAGTCATTAGTGGTAATGAGTGGAATCTTTACTTGCTAATCTTAGCCTGACAGGGACAGTTGTTAGGTCATTCTTCTGTAGTGGGGACTTAGCAATTATTGGCGCGCAGAAATATGTCCTCAGTATTGTCAGACCTACTGATATTTGAGCCAAAGTCAGCCAGAGCAGTCTGACACCTTGGTTTGTGGAAAGTGTCACTTGATCCCTAAAATTTTCTCTTTTTTTTTTTTTTAAGATTTATTTTCCTTTCTGAGAGAAGGTTGTGTGTGTGTGTGTGTGTGTGTGTGTGTGTGTGAGAGAGAGAGAGAGAGAGAGAGAGAGAGAGAGAGAGAGAGAGAAAGAGAGAAAGAGAGAGTTGTGCATCATTAGTTGTGATATGCCTTCATTCCACACAAGTGGTTGTGGGGCTGCATGGTGTGGGAACAGAACTGGGGGCCTCACACATCAAAGGCGACAGAGTACCTTCACCACCCAGCCATCTTGGCGGTTACCAGTTACACCACAGTTCAGGATGCGGGTTTGCACGGGCCAGGGCCAGAAATAGAACCCCAGACCTTGTGATTGTGAAGCAAGCGCTCAACTGCTGAGTTATCCCTGCTTCCCCAATCCCTGGAATCTTTACCTCCTTTTTCTTACAGCATCTCACTTAGAGTATCCTTGCATTACCTGGGACCCATTCTCAATAATGTCCCCTTTAATGAGCAAAAATATCTGTCCCTTTAGCCAAACAGCTCTTCGAAGTAATTAGCATTTAGGGAACTTCTTGTTTAGACATAATGTCCACATCAAATTGCCCATTATGGACTCATTTGAGATGGGACGGTAGATGCTCATTTTTCCCCATGATAGCACCTGCAAGAACTTGTGGCAGCTGGGCTAACAGCAGCGTCATTGTGAGTCATCATATTTCAGTCCTGATGTGAGTGAACAGTGGGGAACTAGAAGAAACCCCTTAACATGTAAGCATTTTCTACGAAAGCAGACTCAGTTTTTTTCAAGTTGTGCTATTTACCTGTTATTTCAGATCTGAGGGTTGAGTATGTTTCACTTATTATCATTAATTCTCACATCACCTTTGAGATCATTGATTGCCTTTTGGCCACTGTCTGGGAGATGAAGAGTGATGCTATGTGTCAAACATGAGTACTGTGTCAGGCGAGGAAGCAGATGACACTTGCTGCTGACTGACAGCTGCAGGGCCAAAAAAATCTTTATTAGTTTAAGGGGGCAACATGGATCCAACACAACATGTTTCTGACCCCACAGAATTTGCATGTCCTTGAAATTGAGTCATTCCGACCCAGGGATGGTTTTAGCACCATTCTGATAATATGGATAATATTTGATAACATGGATAATCATGACAATAACTGTTCAGTGAATGGTTATTAAATTCTAGGGACTCTGCAAAGTGCTTTCCATGATTTATTCCATTGACTCATCCTGACAGCCCTATTTGCTGATGAGAAAATTGATGTTCAGAGAGATTTAGCTAAACACCTACCTTTATTCAGCTAAAAAAAATGCGAGAGCTAGGGTTTGGGCCCAGGCGGGGTTAACTCCAGGGCCAGAGCCTTGCCTCCACCAATCAAAACAATGGTTAAGTTGACTGACACCCCAAACAAAGCTTCCTGCTCCCAAGCCCCACCTCCACTGGCCTTCGGAAACTTCAGGGTTCTAAATGGGTCACTCCTTTGAAAAGCTCCGTGTTAATAACCAGGAAACCACCGCTGGCCACCTACTCTCCAAGCAGGCAGACAAGGGGGCAGCGCAGGGCGAGTATTGGGTGGTTCAGGCCACCATCGCCATGTGTTTGATGTAGCCCAGAAAGGACCAAGATGGGGCGGGAAGGAACGGTGCAGGAGATGGCAGACTCCACCCACGTTTGCCTGGGGCCCAGCCCTGCTTCAGAGTGAAACTTCCACAGGAAAACTAAATAAAGGAAAGAGAAGCCACACAGAACAAATTCCCATTTAGTCAGCTTTGACTGTCCTCGGAGGCTCCGTGTTTATGCTAGATCTTAATTATGCTGCTTGTCAAAGACACTCTAAACTCCACTGCGGTTGAGGGAGCTATTTTATCTTTTTATCTTTACAATCCGAAGAGGACTTAGTATGCAGAACCCTACCCTTGGTGAGCTTCAAACTGGAATAAAGGAACACTTCTCTGTCTCCTTCCCAATTGTCCTCATCTCTGTGCTTCCAGCCACGAACACCTGATGCAGCGGCTTTGACCCTGTGACAAATTGGCAGTGCCTGGGTGGCCTTAAACATAACTGTAAAGTCCCAAAGCTCCATGTGGGCCTCTGTGCCCAACCCTTGTGAGCTGACTCCCAAACCCCAGTCACCTGCCCAAAGCCCAGACTGACTGTACCCTCCCATGGCGTATGTGGGGTGATATTGGGGGGGGTTACGTGAGATTTTAGAGATATAGCAATGTGTGTTAAACAACTCGGAGTCACACAATAAGGAAGCTGTTCCTTTTTCAACTCAGTCCTTCAGATTCAGCCAAGGAGAACATCTTTGGTTTGGTGTTTTTATAATCTCATTTTCTCTGTTGTACCTACTTTTACCTTTACCTTCCATTTGTAGCAGATGATGCTTGCTTGCTTCACATTTCTTGCCATGTTGTAGGTTTTATTTTATTCACTGAATGCATTTCATTAGGAAAAAAACCGTGCGTGGACTTGAAGAAAAATTAAGTAAATGGTTGTACACAGTAAAGCGAAGACTGGGAGGGGTGCGGGAAGAACTAACTTTCTGACAAGAGCTGTCATCGGGAGGCCCTGCCGTGCTTCTCTCTGACTCAGCTCATGAACTGAACGTGTTGTTCGTGTGAATCTCTTCTCAAAGGAGCATAATTTCAGGGAGTCTTCAAAAGTGCGGTGGATTCTTAACACTGAGTGATGAGTGGGTCTCACTGCCATTTTAGGCTCCTAAAGGCCGAACAAAAGGAAGACATTTGGGGTGGACATCTTCATCCCTAGGCCAGAGATTATCATCATCTATGCTGACTGTGCTGTGGTGGGTATCAGACTCATGGCAGATTTGGGCGTTTGTTTTTTTTTCCCAAAAGAAATTCAAATACCTGGGCCCCACCTTGAGTGATTCTGTTTCAAAGGATCTGCTGTGGAGCCGAGGTATATGAATTTTCCAAACTATCCCAGATCAAAGGAGCACTGAGAATTCCCCACTAGAGTTTCCACTGATAGAATGTGGTCAGTATGAGTGCAGAGTGTTCAGAGATGAACAAAATGAGGGTGTGAATGTGACCACACTGTGTAAACACTATAGCTTTGCAGAGTGAAGCGCCCACACTAATGTAAGAGAAGCAACAGTGCTATTGCCTGTGCAAATAAATGTCAAAAATTAGTTTCCATTTCATGCAGCTCCACATTCATCAGTGCGCTGAGGGCGTGCCCCTCCCTGTGTCCTCTCTGGGCCTCAGGCACCTCTTCTGGAAAATCAGCGTGGCAGTATTTACCTGCCTGAGGATAAGGATCTGGCCACCCAGCCCATTACAGTGTCTTTCATCTGCATCGCATGTGTGTTTCTATGTCCAGGGCAATCCCTCGAAAACTTGCTCATACGGAATGCCACTGAAGTTACGTAAAAACGGTCTCCGGTCCTGTTCGAGGCAGGTCTTGAGCTGGTCAGAGGGGCACCACCCGTCCCTTGGGTAGGAGGAGCAGGGCAGCCCCTTTCTTCTCTGAACCTGACAAAACTGTTTGCCTCTGGGCCCTGAGAAAACCAGTGGGGTATGTCATGGAACACCCAAGTTCCGAGCGTGCTCTGATTCATTTCTAATCACTGACATTATCCAGGTGGCTTGCTCAAGCCTGGCTTACACAGAGTTCCCTTTCAGCATCGCCGTTTCATAACTAGCGTTATCCTGCCATACCCGAAGCCTCGTGAAAATATTTTCAACCGTTAACAAGCAGAGCCTGCAGTTATAATGCGCTCATTAAGGCCGCATGTTAGTGTTCAAGTCTGGCGGCACACGTAATCTGCTACTTGATTTTCACTGCATTTCAGCGCTGTGGGGCATCAAAAAAAGAACGCTGGAAGCCCCTGGGCTTCGCCCAGGGCTGCTGTCTTTATGTGTGTTTTCCATGAGGCCGAGCTGACTAAAATAACGCACCTACTCTATTTGCATCTGCAGTCGCTCTTCGTCTAGGGGGTCCCTTCAATCATTTGCAGACTCTTGATTCCCTGGGGATCAAATTCCTTCAGGAACCAAATTAATTTTAAAAGACACTCTGAAAGTTATACCCAGGAGTCCCAGTGGATGATGGGCTGATTTCTTGAATTTATTAGATCTCTCTTTGTTCTAGACTTTACTTCTGTGTGTCTCAAAGTCAGTGGAAAAATAATGCTCTAATTCCAATCACCAGTTCTCAAATATAGGCCTTTGGTCAATTAAATCTAGCCCACCCACCCCCCTTAGCCCCCACATTTGGAAGCCCTGCATTTGGGGAAAAATACTCTGTCCTCAAGGTTAAAGTGTCCCAATGCTATGGGGACCGAGAATAGTTTAGCAATTTTATAGATTGTAAGGAAATGATTTGAGCTGCTGAAGGAATCATTTCTTTTTATTGTTATGTTTTTAATTTCCTGGTGCCTGGTTCTGAAGGACAGTGTTTATTCATTTCTCAGCCCGTAAGTTAGTGGCTGAAATGTGCCTGGTAGGGTGTTAGGCCTTGAAAGTCCAGCCATAACTAATACCCGTTTCATTCCCTAATGGACCTAACATTTAGTGAGCAATGCCCATCTTCTAGGCAGGTAAACACACTGGAGCAATACGAGTGGCATCAATAGATCTATGAACAGAAGGCGCTGAGATGAAGAGAAGGAAACGAAGACAGAGAATTGACAGATAAATAAGATCCTGTCTTGGAGGAGACCCAAGAAGTTAGCCCGGAACCTGGGGGACCATGAACCAGAGGTCCAGGGAAGTAAAGGAGGAAGTTAGGCAGGCTGCATTCTAATGGGGGCAGGTATGGGAGCGTTGTTTCTTAAGAGAAGATTATGCTATCCGGCCCATATTTACGATTTGTATGCATGGACTGGTGGTGGTGTGATGCTCGCGTACGTGGAGCTCACTTAGAGAGCTGAGTGGGGCTGATATCAAGACAGGGAAAGCGTGGGTATAATTCAGTCGGAGAGAAAGAGCCCCACTCCGTGTGGGACCTTTCATTGTTTAAGAACCTTGGGATCTCAGTGAGGAATGTGGTTCAGACTTATCATATGTTCACCCTTATCATTTCTTCCAATACATTTATTGAGCCTTCTATGACTCACCTGTGATAAGTGATAATACCTTACCCCATGGGTTACTAGGATTATTAACTGAGGTAATGATGTATCATACCTATCTGTGAGTTTCGGATGGGAAATAATGTATTTTGACCACTTTCATTGAATCCCCCCAATTCCTTAAAATGTGTAGTTTTCTTAGACAGGAATGAGTTGAGCTTTAGACATGAAAGTCTACCATCCTCCTTTAGACATCTCAGAATATTTGTTGAGGGATGCCCGAGATGTCCCTACAGCTTGAGATAATTAAACTGGCAGTGTGCATGTTGTTCGAGGCATCTCATGGTGGACTTCCATATTACTTCTGCTGATTATTCAGGCAGGTTCTTCCCAATCACCTTCAGAGTGATCAAGCACTCGTGTTGGTTTGACGAAGTGTAGATGCATTGGAGTGCAACTTTTTAAAACAGAGACGTAGGTACTTAGAATTCAGAGGTTAAACCTCATCCTTCTTTCCTTCCTTCTTCTCTTTCTCTGTTTATTAATTTATTTTATTTTTAGTTGCCATGTCTCTTCATGGAAGTATAATTAACATACTAAAATATTCACCAATTGTAAACGTACAGTTTAATGATTTTTAGTTATTTATGCAGTTGTGTAATCATCTCCCAAATCCAGTTTTAAAGCACTTCTAATATCAGAAAGTTTCTTCATCCCTGCCTATTTTATTTTTAATAGCATATAACCTCCCCCACCCACCCCACCCCCATTGGCTGATAGTTTTATTCTCTTCCCCTTCATTATCTCATTTAGCCTCACCCTGAGCTCTCTCCCTTTCTAAAGAATAGGAAACTGAGGTTCTGAGACATGAAATACATTTTTCAAAGTCACTCTGCACTTGACAGCGAAGCCAGGCATCAAACCCAGGTGTCTGACTGTCCTGTCTCTACTTTGAAGATTATACTTTCTCCCATTTCTAAACAAAGGAATCAATGCATAGCAATCAAGGGGTCACCTATTCATCAGAGATCTGCTTCTATTACCAGGAAAGAAAAATGGAAAACATGTAGCCAGGGGGGAAACAGTAAGCCAGCATTACCCCTCACAGCCACCCCCAAAAGGTTAGGAATCAAATAATCATTTAAGTTGAGAATGCTTATGGCTGTGGAAGGGCTGAGACTCTGTGCTTTGAACTGTGCAGCGTTTGAGGCTGAGTGCGAAGGTGACACTCACTGACTGGGTCTGGACAAGCTACTGCCTGACACACCTGGGGTGACTCTCCAGCTGGGCATAGACTGCCTAGATCTGTCATGATGCTTGGGGAGGCATCATGATTTGGTGGCTTGAATAACTCAGACTAGGTCATTATCATGGAGCAGCTTAGAAAGTGTAAAAGGGGCATTGTCTGATCTCTCCCTCAGCTAACTCCTCGCCCTGCCACTCATTTACCACTTAGCACATAAACACTGCCTTGTATTAGATTGTTTTCATGTACATGTTTTATCATCTTTCCCTGTTGTTCTCAAACTTAGTTAAGCACAACGGTCATGAGAGCCACTTATTAAAAGACTAGTCCCCTGAGACATTTTTTATACAATTGTCTTGTGTAGAGGCTCAGATACCTGTATTTTTATAAGGCTTTCCTATGATTCTTGGAATGAATCATATTTGGGATTTGTTGCTCTTTAAACTATAAGTCCATACAGACATTTTGTTTCCTAGCATCTAGCAACATGCTTGGCACAGACTGAAGTTCAGTCAACATTTGTAAACTGAATAAATAAATATTGTAAGTTCCTTGGGGTCAATGACCATGTAACTTACCTCCCACAATGCTAGTAAATAGTGGTCAATAACTGTTTACTGAGTGATTAGTTTTAAATCAATGTCCTATTTTTCTGATGCTTTTGCTCAGCTCTGGGAAAAGGATGGTGAATTCTTTTCAAAGTCTTGTGTTCTGAAAAACCCTGAGGCCTCATTCGTGAGGTGAGGTGGTGGGTATTGTACCCAGGACCTGATTCAGAGCAGTTACAGGAGTTCACGCCTCCTCAAAGCCTAAAGAGAAAGCCAGTCCCCACATTTTGCAAGTTTATTTTGCTTTAGCACAATGAATAATTGTCCTAAGGGGACTAGATGGCATCAGAGAGTATTAATCTTAGATTTTCATTTCCTGTAAAATAACTTTCCACTTATTACATTCAGTGAGAATACTTTGGGTTTCAGGAAATATGCATATTTTATCACAGACAGTCCTAAGTGTGCTCCCAGATGTATCTGAAACTCGGGAGTGAAGAGGGGCAGGTGCAGAAATCAAGTCTGTCAGAGATGCCAGATGGGCTGTGAGAGGACTGGAGGTAGAATAGGACCCACTCACCTGGCACAAGCACAGCAGGTACATCACTGTCTAATTTCAGGCTCATTGGGCTTTAATTTATTTTCAATGGGAAAATATTAAAAATCAAAATGACAGTAATAATAATAATTAATGGGCAAGCATTTATCAAGCCTCAATGGTGCTCCAAGCATTTCACTAAGATCTTTCACATATCATGCTATTTAATGGATTCTTTACAGGAATTCAATGAAGTCATTTCATGAGTATACTACCAAGGAGAGCAATCTCAACTAAGATTGACTGGAGGAAAAAAGGCTTTTTGCTTATAAAATTGAAAAGAAATCCAGGGGTACCACCAGGCAGGTTGGATTTCGGGGGCTCCAATGATGTTGTAGGGCCCTTCTGTTTCCTCTTGACATTTTCTATGGAGATAAAGATGGACAGCCACAGGCAACCCCAGTTTACATCCCCAAAAGATCAGTTCTCATAGAAAGAAGATTTCCTTATTGCAGAGATGGGTGGGGGGTGCAGGCGCAGGATTGTCCTCACTTCTGACATTGACTGCAAAGTTTAGGAGTCCTCAAGATCAGCATCAAAATCGATGGTATGCTGAAAGGGCTCCCAGAACTCCCTGAAAGCTATTGTACTCTAGTTACAGTTTATCACAGGGAAAGGATACATATTAAATTATAATAAGTCAAAGGAAGAGACTCATGGAATAGAGTCTAGGGAAGGTTCAAAAGCAATGCTTCCAGCCATGTTCCCCTAGGACAGTCATGCGCAGAGTTAACTTTTCCCAGTAACAGTGTGTGACAGACATTACACATGGAGCTTTACCAGCCAGGGAGACTCTCCCAAGCCTTGGTATCTAGAGTTTTTATTGGGGCTCAGTCACAGAGACATGGTTGACCACTCACATGTCTGACCTTTAGTCTCTAGTCCCTTGAAAGTTCAAGCTGATATCATGTGATCCAAAGCCCCCACCATAAATCATACTGTTAAGACTATCCAAGGAGACCCAAAGCCCCCAGTAAACAAAGACTTAACTGGCAGACACTCCAAGGGCTTTGAGATCAGGACCAAGGACCAAGGCCACACCTCTCTTTGGATAAGTCTAAGTCTTTCCTACACAATTCCCCAACCATTCCAGTAACAGCCTTGGCCTCCACTGGGGCCATGGGCCTATCCCTGGCCCAACTGCTCTGGTACAGAGATGAGAGGTGCTAACTGACTAGGCCCAGAGAGGAGGCCGTTCAGCTTGACTGCTACTGAAACCAAGAGCAAGGAGTGGTGGTACTTCAAGAAAAATTGGATGTCAGCTAAGTACTTTTCAGTAGTAAATACAGTGAGAGGACAAAAGTCTTGTGTTAACTCATAAAAAGACAATATGGTGTAAATAAAACACCAAATGTCCATAATTTTGATTTCATGAGATGTCATTAGTAAGACCAAGGAGAAATAAACTAAAGGCGACTTACTAAATGCAGTTTTTAAGAAGGAGAGAACCTCTTAAAACAGGGGTCTCTAACCCCTGGGCCATGACTTGGTACCGGTTCGTGGCCTGTTAGGAATCGGGCCTCACAGCGGGGGTCAGTGGCAGGAGAAAGAGTGAGCTTCATCTGTATTTACAGCCGCTCCCCTTTGCTCTCATTACCACCTGAGCCCCTCCTCCTGTCAGGTCAGCTGTGGCATTAGATTCTCACAGGAGCGTGAACCCTATCGTGAACTGCGCAGGTGAGGAGTCTAGGTTGTGGCTCCTTATGAGAATCTAATGCTGATGATCTGAGGTGGAGCTGAGGTGGTGATGCTAGTGCTGGGGAGCGGCTGTGAATACAGATGAACATGAGTAGAGAGGTTTGACTGCATAGAGACCATAATAAAACAGTTGCTTGCAGACTCATATCAAAACCCTGTCAGTGAGTGGCAAGTGACAATTAAGCTGCATGTGGTGGCAGGTTTTATAGTGGCAAGTGAGTCGATGTACTTCAGTTGTACAGCTGCATCCGGTGACAGGCTTTACGTCTGAATCCAACATGTGTTCCAGTCCGTGTGTGGCCTGTCCATTGTTTTATTCATTACTTCCATCCATGCCTCTTTTCTGCACTGACCACTTTCTCAGTCACAGTTTTGGTACGCCCACAAGCTAACCCTTGCCAAAATGAGTAGAAAACAAATGTCACTGGAGAACTCTTGAAAAGGGGGAAAGACCCAATGATGAGACAGCAAAAGACTCTAAGACTGCCAACAAAAAGAAAGCTGGATTTAAAAGAAAATACCAAGGGTCTTACTTAAATTACAAGTTCACTGCAATAGGATATTCACGTTCTCCAAGCCCGTTTTGTATGATATGTGGTGACTGGCTTTCCAACGAAGTCAGAAAACCTTCAAAACTGCTTCCCCACGTGGAGACCAAGCACCCTGCATTAAAAGACAAGTCTTTGGAGCTTTCAAATGAAAAAAACATGAATAAGAAGAACAGAAACAATTATTGAAGGCCACCATTTCATTAAATATATGTGCACTGAAAGCATCATTCTTAGTGGCTAAGCCGAAATGCTAAAGCTAAGATGCCCTTTACTATTGGTGAAAGGTTGATAATGTATGTGCTCCTTTTTTGGCTAGTTAGTACCATAACAAAATGAATTGATGAAATAGCAGAAGATATTGAGGCACAATTGTTAGAGAGGATCAATGAGGCACCGTGATACACAATCCAGATGGACAAGTCTACTGATGTTGACAAGGCAACCATGCTTGTTTTTTGCGATATATTTTTCAGGAGGACATGCATAAAGATACATGATATGCACTGTTGTTGCCAACCAACACCATAGCTATAGAACAATTCAAGTCTTTGAATGATTACATATCAGGATTGGTCACTTTGTGTCAGTATATAGACAAATGGAGAGGCTGCCGTGACCAGATGGCTTTCTGGTTTCACAACCTGAGTCAAAGATGTCGCTTCTACACACTGAGTCAATAAATGCTGGCTAGATGAAAAATGTCACCTGAACTTAACAGTGTTTTGACAGATGTGATTAAAATTATAAACCACATGAAGTATATGCCCTTAACTCAAGTCTGTTCACGCAGCTTTGTGAGGAGATGGATGCAGAACATGCACGTCTTCTTTTATACACAGAAGTGAGATGCTTTCTGAAGGTCGATCACTGACCAGAGTTTCTAAGTTATGAGAGCCACTCCAGAGATTTCTTTCAGAAAAACAGTCACCACTAGCAACACATTTCAGTGACACAGAATGGAGTGCCAACCTTGCGTACTTGTACGACGTATTCAATGTGCTCAATGAACTCAATCTGTCATTTCAGGGGAGAATGACAACTGTGTTCAAGCCGGCAGATAAGTGGCTGCATTTAAAGCCAAATTGGAATGATGGGGGGAATGAGTGAACAGTGGGATTTATGACATGCTTCAAGCATTAGTAGAGATTTTGAAAGAGACTGAGCCAGGGCCTTCTTTCTCCCCTCTGGTGCATGATCACCTATCTCAGCTTTCCAAAGTTTGAGCATTAATTCCCAACCACAAAAGACCCCAAACTAGGAAAGAATAAATCCATGACCAGTTTATGAAAAAGCCAGGTGAATCGTCCTTGTCCATGCTAGAAGATCAGCTGCTTGAGATTGCAAATGACAGTGGCCTTAAAAGTATGTCTGAGACAACTTCAGATCTCTGTATTCTGCAAGTCAAGGCGGAATATCCTGAGATTGCCACAGACGCACTGAAAAGCCTGCTCCCATGTCCCACATTCTATCTTTGGGAAGCAGGGGTTTCTGCTGTGACAGCCACCAAAGCGAGATGACAGAGTAGACTGGACATAAGCAACACACTTTGGGTGTCACTGTCTCCCATCACCCCCAGCTGCAACTGTCTAGTTGCAGGAAAACAAGTTCAGGGCTCCCACTGATTCTGCGTTATGGTGAGTTGTATAATATTTCATTATATATTACAATGTAATAATAATAGAAATAAAGTGCACAATAAATGTAATCCACTTGAATCATCTGAAACCATCCCTTCCTCCCAACCCCACCCCCCTCACCCTGGTCTGTGGAAAAATTCTCTTCTACAAAACCAGTCCTAATACCAAATGGGTTGGGGGCCGCTGTCTTCAATATAGCATGTGTAACTTCAGAAAGAGGCAGGATAATAAGTTTATTAAGAGGCTCTATGTGTGATTGCTCGTGCAGATTTTCCCCCAGGAGAACACTGTCGGGCTCAGGTCCCTAGAGCAACACGAAATTCCCCCAGAGCAGGAGTTCCCATGCTTGTGGTGCATAAGAATCATCTAGGGGACTTTTCAAATCTGAATGCCCAGGTCACACCCCATGCCAATAAGATCAGAGTGGCTAGGGATGTGATCCAGGGATCCGCGTTGCTTAAAAGGTCGCTAGGAGATTCCCATGCACGACAGCTTGGAAACCAGCGCTAGATGGTTTGAAAGCAACACAGATACACGCCACCGCTCTAAACATTGGTTTCCAGGTTGGTCACATTTGCTGAATAAATGAATATCACCCACTCACTAGTCAGAAGAGCTGCTCTTAAGAGCAAAATGGAGTGGAAACCCCTCATTGGAGATTTGTGCATACAAACCTGGCTTTTATGTTCATTAGGTGATGGGTCCTGAGCAAGTGTCTTAGTATCTGCAAGGTTTAGTCTCCTCCTCTGTGAAACAACTACGTAGTAACCTCTAACATACGGAATTTCTGAAAGAAAATATGGAGAAAGCACACAGTATGCCAACTGTCAATTTTCCTTATTTTATTACATTTTTTTTTGTGTGAGAGAAAAACCCCTGGTCTTTTTTATTTTTATCTCCTGCCTTTCAGACTTTGTTGTGTTGTTTGTTTTTCATGTGTCTATGATGGGTATAAAAAAAAACATATCCGAGCTAAGGATGCAAGAGTTTGGAGTTTTCTTTGTCATTAAATATATTTGTTCCCTTAAGTATTGGGAGTTCCATGAGGACATGAGTCATTCATTCAGTATTTTATCCAATCTACATTTATTATCTACCCCAATATTTCATCAATCCTAAAATGCACTCACAAAATAACTCACTGTCATTTTGTGTGTGAATAAGAGAGGGAAAACCTTTGACAGTTAAACTATGACATGCCATCAGTTGCAAGAGGAACTCCTATTTCATAAACGTTAAAATGAGCTAAGAAACATCCATTGCAGAATCAGTGAAATGTGGTGTCCTGCACACAGGAGGCCACAAAGGATTCAGGTCCACACAGGCCCCAAGCCTATCTGTCCTGAGAAGAGACTGGACTCCAGTTCCATCAGGAGAAAATTGTTTTCCATGCCTCTTTTAGATCATTAAATGCCATGCAATGATCACTGCTTCACCTTTGAGGAACCCAGTGACCTGCTTAAATGGTCCCCACTTTGAAATCACTTTTCTTCAAACAGGACCAGTCTTCAGTGGTTGTAAGTCATTCCACCTCTGGGTAGAAAACTGGGAGAATGGAAATGACTCATATCTCAACAAATCACAGAAGGTAAGGGGTAGGAAGCGCTAAGGAATTCCACTTTGTTGATCACATGATCTTTCTCCCTCAAGCCTCCCCATTTAACTGAAGATTCTGTGTGGTTATTTCAAGTAGATGAAAATATAAGCTTAGAAGACATTTTCTGAATACAGCCCTTTTTCCCTTCTGTATATACTTAATATGTATATGCTCCATTTCTCTCTCCTTACATTAAAACCTGCTTGCCCAGAAAAAAGAAAAAAAATATATATATATATATGACTAAATATGTCCCCATATGGAGGTAAGAGGTTTGGAGCAATTTTGGGGACAGGGGAACCATCCGTGATCCTGAACTATCCCATGGAAATGTAACCTTTGTATTTAGTTTGGGAAATTAATGTTTTGATGACAGAAAAATCCAATTTCAAAAGAAAAGGGAGAGACGAACGTAATAGCCACTTTATATCCAAAAGAGCACCCTACTCATAGCACCTTGGTGTGCAATGCTGGGGCCCTTCTCCAGCCAGGAGAGCTTTCCTTTTGAAGGTGAGCAATTTAGAGAACGAATCTGCCTGCTGTTTGGTGGGAGGGTGGGTGCCAAAGTTAGATCTTTAAGGAGATAATCTTATTAGTTGCTCTTATTAAGGAAGCTTCTGCCATGTGTAGACTTTGAACCTGCCTAATATAAAGTAGGTCTTGTCAAACAGCTCCCAGCTCCTACTGAAAAGGTTGAACTTTGTTGGTTTAGATTATCGAGTCCAAATGCAAACATGTTTCTAAGCTTCTGTTTGCACACTCTGGAAGAAAAAAAGACTTTCTCATTTTCCCTAACTCTGACACTAATAGCATTCCAAGGGGATGGTGGCTCCCACAGAAAGTACTAAATCGTTGTGTTAATGGCACGTGCCGAAAGGCAAAAGTTGCCTGTGTAACCTGAAACTGAAAGCTTCCCATTGTCATTGTTTAGGTCCTTTTATTTATTTAGCTCTTCATCTTTTTCTCTTAACGAATCCTGGTCCTTCAGTTTTTCTGCCGTGCATGTCTGAGCTGACCCCATCTGGAAGTTGTAAGGCTGAAATTTTGACAGCTTTGTCATGTTCCTAGCTGTGAGAGGTGAGGTTGAGCTTACAGGATTATTGCTCTCCAGGAATACTTCACTACATAATCAAGCAGAAGGTCAAGAGAGAAAGAGAGAAAAAGAAAACTCTAATGAAGTCACAAAAGGCTGATGTGAGCCATAAAACACGCATGCAGCTTCAGGGAGGGCCATCTGTGTATGTCCATGCGCAACAATTGGTGCCAGTCAGGGGCCTCACTTGTTGGGATGGACAACAAAAAAATTGCCATTAAAGTGAGTGGCTCCGTAAAGAACTGGCTTCATTCTCTGCTTCTACCCTGCTAAGAAGGCCCTTCTGAAATTCAATTAAGGCAAGGTGCTGTAACACATAGCTTGATTAGAATAATGGAAAGAAAGCAGGCTCGTGTCTTGCATTTGCTGCTTTTGCTCCTAAGATGGGTGGCTTCTCGGGACTGGCCTGGTACATCATGCAACCAGACAGTTGTGCCCAAGTAGAATTAAAGGGAAGTATGACACTGACTCCACTGGGGACAGAATTGAGAAGAGCCATGCTCTGAATGTTTTCATGGTGGGTTCCTGCAATAAGGAATCAGGCATCATGTATTAATAGAATTCCCAGGCACTGCTTTAGTGCATGTGGTTCAGCAAACCCTACTGTGTGCCAACCATTGGTCAAGACATTAGTGTTTCAACTAAGTCATGGACAGGAGCTTCATGTCTAGTGGGGCTTAAGGCAAGTGAGCAAACAGTGTTAATGGAAGGTGATCGATGCAGTCACAGGGCAATAATAATAACTTTTAAAAATTATTGAGCACCTACTATGAGCTAGTCACTCTTCTCAGGGCTTAACAAGGAATAAATCATTTAACATTAAGGGTAGACTGGCAAGCATGGGGCACACAAGGTAAGGAAATTCCCCTGAAGGGGGTGTTCGAATGGATTGGGACTGATGGAAGCGATTATTTCCTATGTCTAAGAAATAGAGGAATGGAAGTAAAACCTTACTATGGTAAATAGAGAATAACTCATATAAAGGTTCAAAGTGTGACATAGATGAGACGGTGCTGGAACTGTGGTGTTCCTGCAACACAAAGCCAGAGAAGGGGCTGAAGCTGATGGGATGGAGTGAAGGCCCTGTCCTACAGGTGATAGAGCCCGTGAAGAAATTTCCATAGGGGTAACGTTCAAGCCATCTTTTCCAGCAGTGCCTGTCTTTGATGGCCCAGTGACACAACTTAGGGACAAGGCAAATAAGAAAGGCAGTGGCACAGAGAAGAAGCAGTGATGTGCTGGAGCCATAATGGGGTGTCCTGGCTGGCACTTAGACTGGTAATGGTATCCCCAAGACTTACCAGTGCAGAGAAGGTAGGACACAGGGGATAAGATTGTGAGATAATCTATCAGGCCAGCCAGTGACACTCATTTCTTCCTTATCCGTTGTGCTGCAGATTAAACTCTCCTTTGTACTTCTGGGAGGTAGCTACCAAGAAATATGACAGCTGTCCAGAAAAAAATCCAACCATTGTCAATATAATGAGAACTGTCACATGCCCGGACACCTTCCCCGCAGCCCACGTGCGAACGTTTGCATGCAGCTCTGGAGAACACCAGTTTCCTGGTGACCAGTGGTCCTATGGCCTCATGCACAGGGCCTGAGCAGGGCTGTGTGCACCCCAGTTAGTGGGGGCAGGGCATGTTTTGTAAGATTGCAGGTCTCTGAAATGTGTCCAGTAGTGAAAGGGAATGAGTCCAACTGACCGAGATGAATGACTTGAAAGGCCGTCGGAGGCAGGAGGAAACTTAAGTGATTGCCCAGGGTCCTGAATGAGTGTCATTTTACTAGTGAGCTTACCGGCTCTCCGCACACATGCACACACTGTGCCGTGGTGGAAAGAGCACTGGAGTATTGGAGGAGCAGGGAGAACCCACGCCTGCTGCAAACATGGACTGAGCTTCTGTGCTTGCACCCATAGCTGCATTTTCTCCCTGTTCCTGCACCCAGTTCCAGGATTCAGAACAAACCTCCCATTGATGCCAAGCCGGAGAATGGAGGCCTCCGCCTCACTGGCTTGGTCTGCAGCCCTAGCAGACATCGTTCCAACCACCCCTCCTCTCACTGCCCCCACCCCACCCTGACATCGATTTCCCAGGAGCCTCCTTGGTCATTTCAGGCCTGTAGCGCCTTCCCAAGTCCTCAGCACATATCCGCTTTCTAAATTGAGAAGGTGATGAATTTTTAAATTCTTGAACTTATGCTGTAATAATCTTCCTGCCATCTTACACATTACAGTGCAGGAAGGCAACAGATGTGTTTTCTTATGACTCGGGGAACATGAAATATTGATGGAGGGCGGGAGTGTGGACCTGGCATTGAGGTTCGCCTGAAATGCAGGTAGCCGCTCTCCTCACGGCTTCCCGTTTTCGATCTTTCACTTCTGTCACTTAGGACGTGAAGAAAGCTCCAAACCCATGATTCCCAAGGTTAGTTCAATGAAAGCTCTGAAAAAGGCTGTGCAGAGAAATCTGTCTAAAAGGGGCTTTATCAGTCTCCAGGGACCAATTGCTAATGCCACTAATACACATTTGATCTATACAGATGATTTTTCCTTTGTCCCCAGGGGAACCTCTACACATACTTTGGATTTACATGGTGCCAAGCCCAAGTAGCCTGTCGGAAAATAAATAGCATTTTAACACGTTCAAGTATCAGCTCCCAGGACAAAGAGTAGCATGTAGGCTCCTCTCTGGGTTTTCTATCTGGGCCAGAGGACATAATCAAAACTTCATTTTTAAAGCATTCCTTTTCCTGGTGACATTTCATTCTGAGGCACTGCATTCTGAAGAGAAAAGGCACAATGTAGAGACGACTGGCTCAAAGAAAGAAAATAAAATTTCATCTAGGACAGTATTTCCAAACACATGTCTGAGTGCCAGGTGGGTGCTACTATATATGCTCAATATAGGCAAGGTGTCCTTAAGAGGCACATGGTTGAATTTTTTTAATTGCAATGTTTATCAATGCGTATTCAAATTATATATAGCTACATACAGAGATGTGAATATATGGAGTTATGTATTGTTAGCAACTCCAAACTGTGATCTCATTGATATGAGCTAGGACAAGGCTGAAGTTGGAAACAAGAAGTCAGTTTGAAGAAAAGTGTTACATAAGTGAAAGTGCCAAGGACTTGGTGGTATAGCATCTGTGGCGGCCACCAGGAAGAACTGGATAGAGCCACAGTCCAAAAGGTGGCAGGGAAATGACTAGCAGAGGAAACGCTGACCTAGGGAAATTTCCCACCGATGTAGTCAGTAGGGGCATTGGGGCCAGTGCTGCCCATCCCTGACCAGTGGAGACCAGTGTGGAGCTATGAGCCCACAGAACCACAGACCATGACTAATTGCCTGTGACTCAATGGGATCTGAGTCACAATTCCCTGTTGTTTGAAATCCTGTGTTTCTTGTGCAGAAAATAGCACATTCATGGTGCCCTGATCCAACATGTCATGTCAACCCTCTTCACAAGGAAATGATGTCAGACAGGAGATTGCCAGCCACTCAGAGGTCGCACCGTTCAGAGGGAGTCCTCCAAATGTGTGGGCCCTTCACTGGATTCGCAAGTGCAAGGTGACAGTTTGTAAACTCCGTGGGATTTAGCAGAGCCCAGATGAGCAGGTGGTGATAGCAGTATCTAGCTCCTGAGACTACTTAGTACATGCCAAGCCCCATGCTTTAAGTGTGTCTGTATATACAGGTATGTATGTACACGAAAAAAACATAGTACATATAGGATTCAGTACTATCCATGGTTTTAGCATCTGCTGGGGAAGTCTTGGAACATTCCCCAGGGATAAAGGGGATTATTAATATTATTAATATATACAGTAACTGTACCTTCTCTGCCACTTTAACATCTTAAATCACCAATTTAAAGATAGTCTTAAACAGTTGTTTCCCTGAATAGAAACAGGAAGTAAGTAACCCAGGTAGTTACTTGTCTTGTTCTGGACGCAAAGATATTTTCCCAGTTCTGCTGCCCATGAGACACACCTATGCCTTATAGCTACTCTCAGCAATATATATATTTAAGGATATTCATCATTAGGAACTGAGTTTGAGTTTCCACATGGAAAGGTGTTTTCATATTTACAGCACAAAGAAAGGTCTGTGTTGTAAGACTAATGTTCTAACCCCACACATTGTAAATATACAAATGGCCCAGACAAAGTCGGCAGTACCCTCAGATGAAGGATAGCTGGTAAGAAATGTTCAACTTCATGCTGGCTAATTTAGTATGTATCGTGGAGGGGGAAATGAGGGAACTGTTAAGTGAATGAAGCAAAATCATGAATTGTATCAGAAAGTCATTAGCCATGATGTGTGCAGTGAGTAAAGCAGAGCCATGTTACAACTTGACTTGGCTGATGTGTTTCAAAAGGGCTCATAATTCATGTTTCAACTGGAGAAATAACTTCAGCAAACGATGCAACACACTGCATTTTTGTTCAGGTGGTTTGACAAGAAGCAAAAAAAAAAAAAAAAAAAAAGGAGTTATTTGAAACTCTAATTGAGAAAAAGGTGTTACTGATGTTTGATGTCCAGGTAGTGAGCGCAGCTCTTCATTGGATTGTAGCCACAATGGGTGTGGGCATTTTTTAGCAGTGAAGGCTGTAAGAGCTACATTTTCTTTTTTTTTTTTAAGATTTATTTTATTGATTTTTGACAGAGAGAAACAGAGACAGAGAGAGACAGAGAGAAGGGGGAGGGCCCAGAGCAGTCTCCAT
>PVKE010002823.1:0-78154 GCA_004027555.1 Craseonycteris thonglongyai
ACTGGGTGGGGACTCTTGGTCTGCCTGCAGATATCACACCCAGACCCTGGTCTTAATTAAAACTTACCCACCCTAGTCCTCCTTTATCTCTTATACTGTTGAACATTTTGGATCTTGAGGTCCTGTTTCATGAATGGATTCCAGGCTTAACACTGAGGTGACTCTGACTGTTTTGGGGATTAAAAACTTCTGCTTGGAGATTATCAGAGGAGCCAAACCTATCACACAGTCCAAAATCACCAGAACAGTTAGAATGTGCAGCCCAGAGATAGGGGCTGAAGAATGAGTTTCTCAGCTTGTCTGCGAACAGCCACCATTGTAGAGTCCAGGGCCAGGGGTGGCCAACCTTTAGGCTTACCTGGGCCACACTGGAAGAATTGTCTCAGGTCACACGTAAAATGCACTAAACACTAATGATAGCTGAGGAGCTAAAAAAATTCACAAAAATATCTCATAATGTTTTAAGAAAGTTTATGAATTTGTGTTGGGTCACATTCAAGGCCGTCCTGGGCCTCATGCGGCCCTGGGCCACAGGTTGGACGAGTTTGGGTAGGCCTTATTTACTTTATGTCTTCCCCAAACAGGAAAATGATGGTTCTGAGAACGCTGCCTGCCATTAACTAATGGCAAACTCAGTGGCTAATTGTGCTTGAACCTAGTGAGAAAGTGAATTAATTGTCCTTGCAGAGACTGGCTCCTGAGAATGTGGGGGAGAGCAGAAATGCAGGCATGCGAAGAACCAACCATATGAAAATGTGGAGTTTTATCAATCAAGTCAGACCTCCAGGATTTAATGGGGGCTTGCGACATCTCACTTGTGTACCTCGTGGCTTTCCAAAACTTGGAAGCACATGCCTTTCCAGCTCTCATCTGCCAGGCTGGGGCTGCTTAGAGTCTGCATTTCCCTTATGGTGTGTTTGACCCCAAAGCACCAGGACTTTCCCCGCTAGTTGAGACCCCACAAGCAGAGCCTGAGCTGCAGATGATTGTACTAATGGTTTAAGGGGGTGAGGGTGGAAGGGGAGAACGTCGAGAAACTCAATAAGGGAAACGGTGTAAGGCAGGGAAAAATTGCTAAGCAAGGATGTGATAAAAGCTGGAAACTATTTCAAGGCTGATCCACAAGAGCGCTTGTGTATGAATTGCCCCACAGTGTTGGTCCTACCCCCAGGCAAAGAGGATGGCCTTTTACAGTCCCATGTCATTCAATTGTTGGCTGTGGGCTGCCCCCTGCAGAGGAAATGGGAAAGGGGGTCATTTTTAAGGAAGGCTGTTCCCCTCCTTGGAGGACCATTCTCCTTTGCCATTAGCAGCCAACGCTCACAGGAGGAATGGGTGCATCCTTGCAAAAAGGGATCTAGACAGGGCACCAATAGCGCCCTCTGCAGGTTTGGCTGACATCCCTTCCATGAGCAGGAACTCAGAACATCCCGTGTTCTTTGCTGCCATAAAAAGCCTCCAGCTGCAGCTTCCCACTGTGGTGCCACACAGCTTTTTTTTTTTTAAGTAAAAACCACCTGGTGACAGGCAGAGCAGGAGGCGGAATTTGCCAATTGCCCTTTGACCCCACCTAGGATTCTGAACCAGAGGGGCCTGGAGGTGGACTTTCATTTCCCATTCATGGCTCCCCCATGCAGGTCCCAGTCCTAACAGGGTGCCTGGAGTGCTCACAGCCTCTCTCCATGGTCCCCAGGTACAGATTCCACCCAGGCCTCGGGTTTTTCCTTATAGGTCAAGAACCAAGCGTGTCCCTCCTGCGCACATCTGCGCAGCTGACACCGCCAATGTTATCTATGCAGGTTAATACCATACTAGGCTCTGCAGCATTTTTATGCCGGGTACCTGCAGATGTTGAAAAGACGTTATTTCTCTTATCCCTGAAGTTTGAATGCTGACTTCATTGTGTTTATGATTTCCCTCTGTTTGGGAGAGATAAAGATGGAAAGAGGTAGGGATTCATTATCCATCACATAGTTAATTAACTTGCTTTGTCGTTCTCTCAGACTTCTCCCTTAAGGATTTTGAGCCATAGTCTATAAGACTGGATCAGGGAACCCCCAAGTGACACACATAAAATGTCATTCCTCAAAGCAGCCTTTCCCACCAAGTCATCATACAGCTTGGCTTTAAGGTCAAGCTCTTCCTACAGTATTTTGCCCCAGGCTGAGTTCTTCTCTATCCACCTAACCTGGGAGACACTGGGGTGGGGTGGCATTGGAGGAGGGGAGCACTTGCATTCTGCTCAGGCACAGTCAATTGCTAGCCCCATTACAACACATCATGCCCTCCCAGCCATGCCTCTTATGAGTATACTGTCCCAGGGTAGACACTAACATTAGGGTCCTCTGGAATCTCTAATGGTGTGAATAATTCCTGAAATTTCTCCTGGGATAGGTTTCTCTATTTCCTGGGTAATTTTCCTAAAAGGAAATGACACAAACCAGTAGCGCTGAGCCTCATGGATGGTCTCTTATCTCTTCCAAAACAGCTGTAAAGTTATAGATAGAGCACTGAGCATGAACCCAGAAATGAGCTCTAAAAAGTAACGTTCAATAAACTTCAATAGATTATATCAGCAGGTTAGGCAGAAAAATTCTCTACATTTCCAAATTCTATGCCCAGGGTTTGCCTATGTATGTCTCCTTCTGGGATGAAGGACCTACTTAATGCATCTTTGGCTATGATTTGCTTAATAATGAGTGAGGCTCCCATTAATATACACTAGGTGTGTCCATGGCAGGAAATCCATTTCTCTCTGCTATGGATGGATACATACAGCACTTAAAAACAACTACAATGTCACCTCTTACTTTCTCTTGTGCTAACTGGGATGGCAGAAAGGATAGGTGATAGGGTCCCACAAAATATAGCTCTGTGATCCTGAATAACTCTTACCGTCTCAGTGTCTCCAATTCTTGATCTTTCAGATGGAGACAAATGACTTCAATTGATTCATAGAATAGTCATCTTAATCAACATAATCTGTGTGCTGATTCCTGGAATATTGTAAAATGTCATAAAAGATATAACATATAAGCTTTTATAACCCATAAATCTGTGAAATAGGGCTTTTATAATGTGTCTTTCTTGAGCTTTGAGCAATGTAGCAGGATACACTGAAGTTGTTCTTTATTTGATTTCTGCTGAACACACACTTCCTGGAGAGTTAGTCATTTGGAGGCTTTCTGAGGGACATCTAGAACCAAGTGGAGAAAGAGGCAAACTTCTTCATTTAGGGAGAGAATAGATCAGTCCACAGCTTTGTAACTAATGGTTGACTCATAGCATATGAGTCAGAGGAAGGGCCCAGAGAGGAAGGGTAAGTGCACACATTCAATCTGGAAGGATGGATAAGGGGAGTAGAAAGGAATTCACATCTGAAGGGGAATAGTATGGCTAGTAGGACGGGCAGAGATGTGAGTAAAAGAAGCCAACCAGTTTTAATTTAAGACAGGTTTGAAAATGGATCTGTAAATGAAGAAGGGTGATCAGAAAAGAATTTGTGGTTAGACTAAAGCAGAGAGAGATTGGAAAGAGAAGGCCTAAGAGGGGCTGGTTGACAGAAAGAAAATAGGAATGAAAACAAGGGAGAATTGGTGGTAGAATTCTAGTAATTAAATGTGGTCGATGTAGAAAAGTAAGGGATTACTAAGTAGTCCTAGGACTTCATGTTTGGGAGATTGAAAGGGTGGCAGTGTCCTTAAGGGAAATAGAGAAGTCAGGAGGGAGAGCTCGTTTTAGAATCACAGCATTGAGTAATAGGGCTCTCAGCATGGAGGATCCATATTTTGGCCTTCTGGGGGTGATTGTTGCAACCCCACAAGAGTGTGTGGGCCCGAAGGAGAGCAGCTAACCATCTGTACATGGATGGGATGAGGAAGAGATGGAGGGGCTGGCAGAGAGTTTGCAGTTACAGATGAAAGAGAAAAAGTGAACCAGAGCATCATCAAGATGCACATTCAGGGACCAGGCTGTTTCCAGGAGGCTGTGGCTTCCAGAGTCCACCTATGCAGCGGGGTGCGGGACCCCCTTGGCTGTGGGGTGGGAGCAGAAGGTGAAGACAGCAACAGAAGGGGGTGTCGGGGACTCACATGTACTTTTCATGCTCTCAGTTGTCCTCGTTTTTGTCTTTATAGACCCCAAATACTGTGTCGTTATATTCTCTTGTGCCTGGGTCCCATTTTAAATGTGTGATATGTTTGGCTCATTTTCTGCAGTATTTTCTTCTTGTAGTCTTTTTTTTTTTTTTTTCCTTGAGGGCCAGTGTTCCTCCAGTTAATTATTCAGTATGGAAATGCCATGGGCACGTAAAGGGCAAAAAACGGTCGTGAAGCCTCTTCTAATACACATCTTATCGCTGACTCAGCGTTCGTTGCCCATTTTGAAACCTTCTGGTCTTTGGAGAGTTTATCCACTCACATTCCCAAAAGTGAATTTACAGTAACGATTTTCCTGAGGTAGAAAAATCTGGGTTAACTAAAGTTAAAAGTTTTCTTTTAAAAGATGTCTCCAAGTCCTTCCCATATCGTTATGCATTATAAAGCTCTAAGAAAGAGCCATGGTGTTCAGCGCTTCCCAAATGTATTTTATTAATGAACTCTCCTTAATCATATTTATTCTTAAAAAACACGAGAAAGACAATAGTCTAAACTAACTTGATAAAAATATTTTCCTCACATATTGAAGGGAAACAAAATCCTTCTATACGACACAGTTTTGCAGGTATCTCTCATTGTAAGCCCAAGTGCAGCAGAATGCTGCTACGTTCTGGGAGCTGGGAGCCTGCTGGCCTTGCTCAGACAATTGATCTAAGCATGGGTGAAATGAGGACCCACAAAAAAACAGGGCAATGGTAGGAAGCCATGATTGGTAGGGCTGGGAGTTACACTGGAGATGCAGGAGGAAGGCTTGGATGGCAAATGGGTCGGGGGCACGTGAGAGGGGTGGAGGTGTGGAGGGTGAAGCTAGGGGCTTCAGAAAGCGTGAATGTCGTATGAGATGTGCTTTGCTTTTTGTTTTTTCTAGATGACTTGTCCACGTGAGAAATTATTTGACTTTTATGCCTCTACTCATGTCCCCAGATCCCCAGTTCCCTCCCTCGTGAGATTACACTGACTTCCCAATGACACCATGATTGTGAATGGAGATGCTGTTTTTAAAGCTGTCTGCACATTCCAATGCACATGGGAACTCAGCAAAGAGGAATTGGGAGGGTAAAAGGATGGCCAACATTCTCTACTGTGCTACCAGGAGGTGCACTATGCCACCTGGCGTGTGCTTAGTGAGGCCAGAGGAATAGACAGTACCCAGGACTTAGTCATGCCCATGAAATAGCCGTTGGCTGTGGAAGTTGAGTCAAGCTTGGTTAAGACCTCATGCTTGCTCAGGCCTGGAGTTAGAAATCCTGTGATTAGCCCGACATTATCCTATGGCGGAATCCAGGAGGTTCCCAACTTGAACAATGCTTTCCACACCCTTGACTCTGCCAGTGCAAATCCCTAGTAGTTGCCAGTGTGTCCTCTGAGTCACTTTCCCGTCTTTGGCCTTCTGAGAGCTGGACTCCTTAGACCACACTCCATTGTCATGGCTTGGCTACTGGACTCACAGGAAGCATCATGGGCCACTGAGAACACACTGTGACTCTGATGTGCCACATCGAGTGTGAATATTGGTGGCCTACCTTTAGGAGCACTGTCTTACTCCATTGCCGGGACTTGGGGTGAAGTTCACCTTTAAGCAGTGGTGAGTTCTGTGGCATCCCCAGGCAAAGTCTGCTGAAGAGAGGCTGAGAGCCCCAGTGTTCTCACCAGCTGTGTGTCCTTGGGAAAGTGACTGTCCTTTCTGGGCCTCCTATTTTTAGTCTATAAATTGAGAGAATTTTTCAAGATTTCTAAAGTTCCCTCCCATTCCAACAGTTTCTGAGTTTATCAACAACTTAGCTCTGACACTGGTCTTACAAAGTAGTTTCCACAGAACATTTTGGAAGTGGCTTCTTTTGGCTCAGCATACTAAGAAAAGCAGCTTCAGGCAAAGAATAGACTCAGGGAAGCTGGGGTGGCTCAGTGGGTTAAGTGCTTACTTTGCAGCCCTGAGGTCCGAGGATTGAATCCTGGTCCTGGCATGTGCGGACCCATTTGCTGAACTGGGGTATAGCCCCCAATTTGGTTCTCATCGAGGTGAACTTCCCATATGGGAGGCCCCGGTTCAGCCCACAGCTCATGGGAGTAAGACTCCCATGCGGGAGGCCCCGACCCGGTTCCCACTCTGCACGGCCCCCACCCACCTGTGTGAAATGAAACCATGCTGAAAACTGATGACACACAACTATGGAGACTGCCTGGGTCCCTCCCCCTTCTCTCTGTCTCTCTCTATGTTAAAAACAATAAAATAAGTCGTTTAAAAAAAAGAACAGACACAATTTTTTTCTCCACTGCAGAGCTTCACATGAAGAGGGCACATGTCAGCCCACACACACCGCATCATAAGTGACCCTACCACACACACAAAATGTCACAGCCGTACCTAGAAGGGAATCAGGTTTCTTGGTGCACTGTCTTCTTACGCTGCCCTCTCTGCTTTGTGCTGAGAAGGGCAGGGCCAGACTTCCCTCTCTGTGATTATAACCTCTGCACTGGAGCATTTCTGACGTCTGTGTCTGACAGGCTGTGGGAGGTGTGTGTGTGCCTGATGCCCTCACATGGCTAATGTGCCTTAAATCATAATAATGAGGATCAAAACACACAGCAGGTTTTCCCTCTGAACATGGGAGCATGCAGCTGCTGAGATGTGTGTGATCTCTGAGGG
Organism: Craseonycteris thonglongyai; assembly: GCA_004027555.1. Lineage (NCBI taxonomy): Eukaryota > Metazoa > Chordata > Mammalia > Chiroptera > Craseonycteridae > Craseonycteris > Craseonycteris thonglongyai. The sequence goes on from PVKE010002823.1 coordinate 6,805, forward strand.
GCTGGCTTCTGCTTGGGGATTGGGGAATAGTGGGTGCCCTCCCAGTGAGAACCCTGGCTCACCCTGGATGGATGGAGAGGTGGACAAGGAGAAGGTGGCATTTCTTGTAGGGGAGGGAAGCTGAGTCAGATGGCAGGGCCAGGAGCAGAGAGTTAGGGAACATTATCAGGGTTTACAGTGATGACATCAACTGCCACAGGACCGGCTGGACTCAGCCACTCAGCCACTCACCGACTCTACTGATTACCTACTATGTCCCGGGTGCTGTGCTCAGTTCTGGGGACACACTGGGGAAGAAGTCAGACCTGTTGAGTATTTTCATAGAGCTTAAAACATGGAAGTACTGTTAGGAGTACAGGCAAAGAAGCCAGGTTGCCTGAGCTTACACCGCGTACCCAGTATTTAATGAGGCCATGGCTGTGGGCAACTTTACCTTCTGGGCCTCAGATTTCTCTTCAGTGGATTGAGAATAATAACTGGCCCTCCCTAAAAGGGTTGTTCTGAAAATACCCAGAATAGTGCTCTATACTTAGTAGGCGCTCACAAATAAACTCTTACTTGTCTGTCTTTTTTTTTCTTTTTTTAAATAGCAGTTTATTAGGGGAGCAAGCCAGCAAATATGAAATATATATATATATATATATATATATATATATTAGACTCATTTACAGCTGGGCCTTTTCCCAACAGCTTTCATATACTTTGGTAAAAGAAGAGGGTGCTACTTATCAGGTTGCCTGTCCCTGTAACCTGAGGGTCGCAGAAGGATGACGGGGTGGGATCTACTCTACTTTCCTGCTGTTAATGAGACTCAGCTGGTCTCCATCTATCTGTTCTCTGCTTCTGCCTAGTTCTCTTCTCCCTACAGCCCAATGAACACTGTGTTTTCCTGAACTAGGGCAGTGGTGCTGATGGAGGAGGAGGGAGATCTGAGAAAGAGAGAAGGGAGCTTGGTCTCACCTGTTGGGATCTGACAGATGGGAGCAGGGCTGAGGTGAGAGGGCAGGGCAGCCCTGATCCTGGCTTGAAGGCCTTGGTGGCTGGTGATGCCCAACCTGACCTGAGGTATGCAGGGGAGGGGCAGGCTGTGGTGGGCACAAGGAGGACCATTTGGGACCAGATAAGTTTTATATGCTCATGGATGTCCAAGTGGAGGTGACCTACAAGTCATGACTCTAAGGGAACTTAGGATGAACTGAGGTCACATCCTGTATAGTATGTGCCATCGGGACACACAACAAAATTGGCTATTAAGACCGATCTAGTGACAACAGTGAAATTGACCTAAATAAAACAATACAAACATGAGAGTCTCATGCGCCATCTCCTCATACTGTGCAAATTAATGCCAACTAAATCTCGTACTTCTGCCTTCAAGGCTGCCAGTACTAGTCCTCCTTGGGGGGAAGAGTCTCCCTGGCTGTGAATGCAGCGTCCCCAGGTAGCCTCTGCTAGTGAGGGTCAGCTGGAGGTGACGGTGTAGCAGAGGGCGATTCTGGCCTCGGAGGGATGTCCTATCAGAATTGTCCCAGGACTGGTACCCTGGATAAAGCTTGCTCGTTAGAGCAGTGTGGGCGAATGGTTTTAGTCAAACATGGGTTTGAATTCTGGTTTAGCCATTGACTAACCAGCTTGAGCCTGAGTTTGCTCATCTATAAAATGACACTACTCCATCTCTGTCAGCATATTGTGAAAATTAACTATGTGCATAGTAACTAGCCATTAAATATCATTTATCCCCAGCCCATCTCAGGAGACATCGAGTTTTGTACAAAAAGAGGAGGTGTATCTGATAGTCACTCTTGGTCTCGTTTCTTTGTTTGGTTTTGGGCAGCATTCGCCAGAACCAGAGCTGTGACCTCCAAGGCTGAGCTAGGCATACTCCTCCCCATAGTGGAATTATGCTGATCTTGCCTGGCAACCTGCCTCCTTTCCCAAGACAGCCTGGAGATGCATATTTATGTATTTTCAGTCATCACTCCAAGAGCTCAGATTTTCCTGTCCTTGGTGTCACTTTAATTAATACACTCCTGTGTGCTGGGTGACAAAATTAGGTTGCAGGGGTGGCAGCCATTTATATCACGAAGGGAGAGAAAAAGGTGTTTTGCATCATTTTCCTTCTTGAGCTCTGTTATTAATCTTTGCAATCAATACTCCTTTATTTTTGGCTCCAGGAGGTGGTGGGCTGCAGTCAGACTGTCAAGCAATTTAAGGCTACATCTGCATAAGTAATAGAGATGGTTTGGTACTTTCATTCTAGGTGAGAACATGCGTCCCTGGCCAGATGTGGCACTGCCATTCTCTGTGCTCCTCATGCCAACTTTATGATATGTTTGATTTAGGTAAAGTGCCTGGAACCTGCTGGGACTAAGTTGTTATTAAACACCATCTGCAGTTTTCACTTTAATTAATATCATAAGAATTAGGATCTCAGACTTTAATTACCATGTTAACCCTTCACGAACACAGGAAGGAGAAAGGAGAGTGGGAGTGTGGGCGAGGGGGTTTGCAAGAGGCCTTTGGATCTCTAGGCTGATGCCCTTTATCCTGAGCCCCAGAGCTTTTGACATGTGGGCTGCTCACTGCCCAGATGTGATCCTGGGACTGCTGAGGTTTGCTTTTGGGCAAAGGAAACTGGGGTCTAGGGGCCTGATAGAGAAGGGGTGCACTAAAATATCAGTCACACCCATTTCTCCAACTCTGTAGGGAATTTACTTCAATGACAACACAATAATAATTCTTTAATAGTAATAATTACAATGACAGCATTAGTGAGTATCATTAATTGAATTACTATAACTTTACCATTATACAATATACTATAATATTATATATGTATATGCATACACATACACACACACTGTTTTATACAGTCATGTGCTAGGAGTTACCTAAGTGCCTTACATAAATCTTATCATTTAATTTTACCACTTTGAGCTATAATTGCTGATGAGGAAACTGGGGCAGAGAACCAGTTCACCCACTGGTATGCAGCACAGCCTGGATTCAACTGTAAGCTTGTTTGAATCAAAACCAATACTTTTCACTGATATATGCCATTTAATAAAATATTTATCCTCAGGGTTGAAAGGAGAGTCTCCAAGTTGAAAGGTGACCTATTGTGCCCTCCTGAGTTTCATTTCCTTCAGGGAAATGAAGCCTCAGTTTCTAATATCGCTGTCGCTGCCACCTCCATGGTTCCCATGGCTATGGCTCCAGGCTCAGCTCTGAGCTAAGAGACTGAGCTCATAGCTTGGATTCTCCAAGCACAGCTAAGGTTGGCTGTCACTGTGAAATGTTTCATCAGCTCATGAGAGAGAAGAAAACATGAATACATTCAGACATTATAAGAAAGAAAAACCTGAAAACATAAATAGGGAAGCCTGAGATATGAGGCCAACCTCGCAGTAATCTTCTCATTCTAAGGCAAGAACACTGAAGTCAGACACTGCTCTAACATCTTGGCTCACATCATTGTCAACTGCAGCATCACAGGCAAGTCACCTGTCCCATAGGCCTCGGCTTCCTTACAGGAAAATGGAGATGTTCATATTCGCCATTCTTGGGTTTTATGTAGCTTTTCTAGGGTGTCTGACCCATAGTAGGAGTCCTTTAAATAGTGTGAGTCCACTTACTAGAGGCCCTTACATGTGGACCCTCACACTCACTGCTCAAGGAGGCTGTGACCTTGACTCCCACTAAGGAGCTCCCTGCTGGGTATCTTGACATCTCTGTAGTCCAGCTCTGTTGCACGTCAAGGTTAAAAGACTATTTTGTGTGGTTGGGCTTATTTTAAGGAGCGTGACCCCAGGAATAGACTCATACTAGAGGGGAAACTGTGCCTTCTGCATTCTGGGAGCACCCAAGTCTCCTCACAGGTTAATTGGCCCATGTATTTATGTAGTCATCTGCCAGTCATTGAGCAGTACTGTACCCAGATTGGGTTGGGCATTGCTGGGGTATCAATACTAGAGTAATAGTACCATGTAACTGACATAGTAACCATACTGCGAGAGTTGCCCATAACCAAGGTTGTCTCGTTCATTCATTTACTCATTCTAATATTCATTCATTCATACAATCCTACAACAAAGAGATCATTTGTCCCCATACTATGCCCATCATTGTGTTAGGCTCTAGAGACAAAAAAAGTGAACAAGAAAAACATGATCCCCACCTCTAAGGAATGGCATTTGGCAAATCAGAGGAACAGACAGACCAGTGACTCAATACAGTGCAGTGGGACAAGTGCTGCTATTGGGAACTGTTGATCATCAGAGCACATAAGAGTATATTAGTTTCCTGGAGCTGCTGTAACAAAGCACCACAAACTGGGTGGTTAAACAACAGAAATGTATTGTCTCGTAGTTCTGGAAGCTAAAAGTGTGAGGGTTGGTTCCTTCTGAGAGTTGTGAGGGGAAATTGGTTCTACATGTCTCTCCCAACTTCTGGTGGTGGCTGGGACTCTTCGGCATTTCTCGGCTTGTAGATATATTACCCTGATCTTTGCTTTGCTTTTCACATGGTGTTTGCCCCATGTGCATGACTGGCTCTGTCCACATTTTCCCTTTTTATAAAGTCATCAGTCATATTGAATTAGAACCTACCCTCATGACTTCATTTAACTTGATTACCTCCATAAGGACCTTATCTTCCAATAAGGTCACATTCTGACCTACTGGAGGTTAGGACTCCAATGTATCTATTTTGGGAGACACAATTTAACCCATAACAGGGGGAAAATGTCTTAGACTGAATTCTGAAAATAGTGGTAGGTAACCCAGGGTTTAGATATGAGGAAGTGGCTGCATGTCTAGAAAGGAGAAGAAGCATAGGAGAAGGTAGTAGATCGGAAGAACCAGAGGTGAGAGAAAGTGTAGTGAACTTGAGAAAGAGTGTGGCAAGAACATGAAGTGCAAGGGTGGTGGTGGAGTGGTTGGGCACAAGTCACGTTGTAAGGCTCAGAGAACTGTGTTTAGGAGGGGCCCTTTGTTCTGAGGGGAATGGGAAGCCATGAAAAGTTGTCCAGACAAGCATGATGGTTGGAACTTGTCCCAGCCTCCACTGAGAATCCCGTCACCATGTAGCAGGGAGCTGTACCTCCCACAATGCAGGGTGCAGCTGTCTGGTCAATCGAGTTTCCCTGTTAGGCCCGACATCAGAACACCCTGCACATGGCTCATTTCAGGCTTGGGGGAGCCCAGCCTCCTCTCTGGGAGAGAAGTCCTGCAGTTTGGGAGAAGGGAGCCTGACTCTGGTTGGCATTGAACATGTGGGGAGGGCAGGGCCTTGGGAACGTGATGGGAAAACAATGCTCAGGACTAAAGAGAGGTGGGGCTCCCTCTGGATGGCCCTGTTTTTCTGAATGCTTGCTTGCTGGGTTCTTCCATGGCCCATGATGCCTCTCATATTTCCATTGAGCCTTCTCCTGCCTGGTGGCCTCCTCAGACCCCCTCTTTCTCTTAGCTGCTGCTTTTCCTAGCCTGACTAGTCAAACTCATGCAGGATATTTTCAGAAATGCCTTCACAGACAGTTGTAAGCATCCCCTGTTTGTTTACCTGACTAGACCTTCCAGAATAGATGAAAAGGGTGAGGCTACAGAGATGCCTGGCTTATATCATTCATCTACTCAAACACATAGAAATGCACTGTTTACTGAGTGACTCTTAGGATCAGGACCTAAAAATCCATGTACAGCCTAGTTTGCTGCTCCAGGCTCAGAATCCTGGGAGACAAGGGAGGTGGCCTCCTTATTGCATGGCTGGATGGATGCCTGTTGAATGTGGCATTTTAGGGTGAACCTTGCTTCAGGCAGACATAGCTATTTGGCAGGACAGTAGCACAGAACATGCAGCCTTTGAATAACATGGTCCTTTAAGGGGTCCCATGGAATGCTCATTTCTCTGGGAAATGGCTGGCAGCTTCCCCAGAAATTCACCATCAGGTCTTTCTGCAGAAAGACCCTCTTGCCCCACCAAGGAAGGAGTTGGCTTCACTTTGGCATTGTGGCTGGTTTTTGTGAATTGTCTTTCATCCCAAGGCACAATGAGGACAATATTATGTTGCTAAGAGTCAGGGAAGCCCACAGAAACCTGAGCGGATCGCTTTGAATGTGGTTAATTTGCTCTGTCCATTGGGTGTGGTGTGGCTGCCTCCTCAGTGTGACTGGCAGACAGGGTCCTGCAGCCCCTCTTTCCAGGAGGTAGTTGTAAGGGTCCTGTAGGGTCAGAGCTCCTGGCAGCCAGACAAACTGGATTTGAATTGCTAGAGGCCTGTTCTTTGTGAGATCCTCTCCACAGTAGCTCTGCGTCCTGCCAGACACTGCAAAATGAGATTCAGGTGCAGAGAAACAGCTGCGTGTCAGAGAAAACAGTCCACAGAGCTGATCTGTCAGACGGGAGAATCCTAAATAAGACAAAATTTCTAGTTCCAGCCCAGGCCATTGAATCATGAAACATCACAGCGTGGGAAGACCTGAGAGATCATCTAGACCAGAGGTTTCAATTGCAAATGTTTACAGGCCAGACAGAGAATATCAATGTGGGTCTAAGACCGAGCAGAGTGCTAGGGCTTGCCCTGATCCAGAAATCATATGCCCAAGCTAAAAGTGTTCAAATTCAAAACCAATAGATTACTAGCCCATCAAGCCACTTCTGGACCTATTGTAAAGATCCGCAGTTTATAGCCGTGACACAGCGTAATTCTCTCATTGGATAACTGGGATCACTAAGGCAACCATTATTTAGTGTCTCCCATGGACCAGTGTCTCAGTGCTTTGCTTGAATTTGCTCACTGTGAATACCCTGGTTGTGTTGAGGAGGAAACTAATGCCCAGAGAAGTTGAGTAGCTTGTCTCTGCTCACAGGGCTAGTAAGTGGTAGCGTGCTATTCACAGCCTCAGTCCCACTGTATTGCCCGAGTTCTGGACTCCTGCCATGCACTGCCAGCCCAGCACTGGTGCTCCTCAGAGCAAGGAGGGGCCCTGCCCCATGAGCAGGACCCAGAACCCAGACTCTGGACTCCCAGTATGGCAGCATCAAACTGGACTGTGTTGCTTCCCTCCTTTGCTCCTGCTTCTCAGGAGGTAGCAAGTCAAGGTGTAGAGTCTGACTTCCCATCTAGAACAGACTGGTTCACATGCTCAGTAGGGTCCTGGATAAGTTGACACTTGTCTCTAATTCATGGAGAAGTAGTTCGCCTCCCAGGGGGAGGACTCTGATAACTTCCTCCCAGGGCTGTAAGGAGGATCCAATAAAAGCGGCAACAGCACAAGGCCTGGATCTTTTTGGATGTCCCCTAAGTGTCAGTGTACTTCTCTTTGTGTGCCGAGCTGTGGGAACCATAGTGTACTTTTCCAATGACTTCTCCATGCTGGTTTATCTAGTGTTCCACAGCTGGGGCTTCTTCCATCAGATGCTGTTGGGCATGGGCAGAGTTGTCCTAAGCATCTCGTCCAAATGCTAAGTTAATGAGATGAATCGGGAACAAAAAGCAGGACCACACAGTGCTGCCAGCATCCCGGTCTACAGCTGTGGGTGGTATTCCTCTGATTGGGCCACAGGCAGCTCCTGCAGGCACCCACCTGGGGCTTACAGTAGACAGTCTCTGTCACCAGCCAGAAAGAGTGCCAGGTGGAGGTTATTTGGCTCCCGGGGCTCCTTGGGTGGTGTGGCCAGCACCTGTCATTGCTAATGAGGCTAGAAGAGCCTTTGGTCCCCGAGAAAACCAGCTGTAATGGAATGGTCCACAGCGTGGACAGCATCCTCAGACAGTCTGGTTGGGAAGGTCTCTCAGGCATCTCAGGGACGCAAGCATGGAAGAATTCGGCATCAGACAGACCAGCAAGCTCCACCAGGGCCTGGCAAGCTCGTAATTTCCTCGTCTGTAAGGTGGGATGAATAACTTATCACAGAGGGTGGTTCCTAAGATAAACAAGCCAACCTTGTTCAGCACTTGGCCCTCTATCCCCTGAAGCCAAACAAGAATCATCAGTAATAGAACATGCCTTTCTCCTTCTCACTCCCTCCCCTAACCTTTCCATCAGAGACTATATCCTTGTTAAAGTGATTTTTCTTCAAACCCATTCAAAACAGCCAGCATCTTGTAGCTTCACATTTAATTACAGCTAGTTCAATAACAGGCTCACGTGTGCTGGTTGTTTCTCCTCAGCCTTCCCACATGGGAGGGGCTGGAGTCTCTGTTTTCTTGCACTGTGAGCACTGACTGCCCAGGCCCATAAACATGCACGAGGAGGTGGATGTCTGACGTGTGATTCCTGAACTAACTGGTTGGTTTCTCTGTCACACAAATCTGCCTCCCGTGGAGTCACCATTCCACCACTGGGAAACCCGGAGCCTCTTTTTTATTTTAAAATATGCCACAGCAAATAATATTTCTTAGTCGGAGTGTCCCGGTCCTCCAGCAATAACCCCTCCCTCTTTCCTCTCTTCTTCCTGCCTTGGGGTCCTTCCATGCCCACTCATAAATGCACACACCCAGGCCCTGAACATATGTGCACACACATGTGCAAACACATGGGCTCATGCAGCTCCTTAGTTCTGCCATCTAAAATACATGGGAGGGCCTTCTGCAGTAATTTATCCATTGCCCAGGGTACAGGGCATGTTGACCTGCTCATCTCACACATACACAGACCCTGTAATTGTCTAGGGAACATCAGTAGTTCATTTCCTCATTATTTCTGCACTTCCATTCTATTACACTCACCTCCAAGTGTTTTCTGAGTTATTACTCCCTCCACCCTATTCTTGGTGCTTCTTAGTTATTCATCATTTCTGTTCCCTCATAATAAACTGTTAGAGGTTCCCAGAAGGCTTTGCTCTCTGGAGATGTCCATGGTTTGAAAATACTATCATCTTTGCCCAGAACATCTTTTATTCTGCACCTCTATATGTCAGTTTCCTCTTCCTCCTTAAGTCTTAATTTAATCCTCATGTTTCCTGCTAACCCTTTCTCCTCGTTCCCACCCCAGTCTCTCATCTGCCAAACTGGAATAGATTCAACAGCATGTTCCAATGACTTTGAGCTTCTTTTTCGAAATGTATTTTCACAATAGTTTTGATTGTTTATTTGTTAAGGCTCCTCACTTACCTATAGGCTGCTTACCATTGTTGTCAGATGGCAATTATATGTGTGGGTTTTTGGATCAAGCAGTCTTTTGGATCAAGAGTGGGAAGAGAGCTCATTTATATTATTAAGTTGATACAAAAGTAATTGAAGTTTCAGACTGTGACTTTTAAATGATTATATAATAACTAGGCTCCAACACATCTTTATTAATCAAAATGGAAACCATTGCAATCAACACATTCTTGCCATCAAGAAACAAGTTTGTGTATTCCTATAGTGTAAAAATCCGTGCTTCAGGACTCAACAAACTCTTAGAAAGCATTTTCTGCATCCTGCTGGTTGTGGAAGTGTTTTCCCTGCAAAAAAGTCGTTGAGATGCTTGAAGAAGTGGTAGTTGGTTGGCAAGAGGTCAGGTGAATATAGCAGATGAAGCAAAAAAAAAACCTTCGTAGCCCAATTTGTTCAACTTTTGAAGCAGTGGTTGTGCGACGTGGTTGGGTGTTGTCATGGAGAAGAATTGGGCCCTTTCTGTTGACCAATGCCGCCTGCAGACTTTGCAGTTTTCGGTGCATCTCATCGATTTGCTGAGCATACTTCTCAGAAGGGACAATTTCACCAGGATTCAGAAAGCTGTAGTGGATCAGACCAGCAGCAGACCACTGAACAGTGATCATGACTATTTTTGGTACACATTCGGCTTTGGGAAGTGCTTTACAGCTTCTTTCCAGTTCAACAACTGAGCTGGTCATTGCTGGTTGTTGTATAAAATCCACTTTTCATCACACATTATAATCTAATTGAGAAATGGTTCATTGTTGTTGCATAGAATAAGAGAAAATGATACTTCAAAATGATGAGTTTTTTGATTTTCGGTGAACTCATGAGGCGCCCACTTATTGAGCTTTTTCATATTCTCAATTTGCTTCAAATGCCAAATGGCCGTAAAATGGTCGACATTGAGTTCTTGAGCAAATTCTCGTGTAGTTGTAAGAGGATCAGCTTCCATGATTACTCTCAAACTGGTCGTTGTCAACTTCCGATGGCCAGCCACTAGGCTCCTCATTTTCAAGGTTCTTGTCTCTTTTGCAAAACTTCTTGAACCACCACTGCACTGTACATTTCTTAGCAGTTCCTGGGCCAAATTGATTTTTAATATTGTGAGTAGTCTCTGCTGTTTTATGACCCATTTTGGACTCAAATAAGAATATTGCTCAAATTTGCTTTTTGTCTAACATCATTGCCATAGTCTAAAATAAATATAAAATAAGCAGCAAGTAATAAATTATTAGCACAAAACATAAAGAGAAATGCACTTTAAAATGATGTATAATGTAACCACCTTTATTTAAGAATATATTCCAATACCAAATGGTAAATTTCAACACTGCAAAAACTGCCATTGTGTTTGTACCAACCTGATACTTGCTGCTTCTGTAACCTTTCATTAGTTACTTAATCTCCTTGAGCCTTGATTTCTTCATCTGTGAAATGGGGGTGGGGGGCATGATAATAGCTTGATGAAAGAGTATGGCCAAGGTTAAATGAAGCAATACAAATGAAGTATTGGCACCGTGTCTGGAAGTTGGCATTGTTATAGCTTTCTTCTAGCATGTCAGGTGATTGCCTGCTGGGGAAGCTGACATAATAGAGGGGCTCAGTCAGGCATCTGGAAAGGAGAAGAGGGAGGGAAGGATGGTGCAAACAAAAGCCAGCAGATTTCCCTGGAGCAGAGGGGGATGTGGCCTGTGCCTCCGGAAGGGCTGCTGCTTTGATTTGTATTTCAGTCACATTTATGCTGCTTTGATTTGCATTTCAGTCACATTTATGACAGCCTCATAATGGATTAAGAGCCCCAATGCTGATATATTAAAGGTTAATGGTGCATCCTGCTTTTGTATTGATTTGTGGCAGCAAATATTTGTAAGTATTGAGAGCTGGGAGTCAGCCGTGTTCTTGGCATGGAGGTCTTGCTGGCTGGCAGGGCGATTTGTGCAGGGCTCCCACTGAGTGGGAGGGGCAGGGAGCTGAGGAAGCAAACAGAAGCTGCTGGGGGCTCCGGCCCGGGTCTCAGCCAATACCAGCTTCCATTGGCTATGCAAGGCTGCTGGATTTGGAAGCTTCGAGATTACAGAAGGGTTTGTACTCTGCCTCTGGTCCAGAGCCACAGCTCTTTTGTTCAAGCTCCCCCATCCATCACCATGCCTGCAGGTGAATGACCCCTGTTTGTCCTGAAAGATGGCTGGTCAACCCCAGGTGAAGACTTTCCCAAAAGATTATACAACCTGAATTTCTGGAAAGTGAGCAAAAGGCTAATTTGCTAATATATTCTTCATGCATATAACCCACGTTTATTAGAGCATCTACTGTGTTCTGGGCACTATTGTAGGTAGGGGGACAAATTATCCCAATTTGGCTGGAACTTCCTGGTTTTAGCACTGAAGGTCCTGTGCCCCGGGAAATGTTGCAGTCCTGTGAAAAGCAGGCTGATTGGTCATGCAGCTGTAGGCACTGGTAATATAGTAATAAACCAAACAGCCCAGCCCCATTCTAGGGGCACAACTGACATTAAACAGTCAGTGATATATATTTTTGTTTTTAACACATAATTTCAAGAAGGTAGTATTTTATGTAGCATTATCAGCAACAGCCTCATAGAAAAGGTGACATTTGATTAGAGACCCAGACAACGAAGAAGTGAGCCAATTAGAGATGTGAGAGAAGTGTATGCCAAGCTGAGGTGAAAAAGGTGACAGAAACCCTGAGCCAGGATGGCCGAGAGGCTGGTGTGGTGAGAGCAGAAGTATTGGGGTCCAGATCGCATAAGACATTGTAGGCTATGTGAGGACTTTGGATGTTCCTCCGTGAGATGGAAAGCAATTGGAGGGCTTTGAGCAATGAGGGTACATGATCTGACAAAGGATCACTCTATTTGTCCTCCAAGCAATGGACTGTAGACTTAACTTTGGAAGCAGGTGACCATTAGAGTGATGTTTTTCATGTCTGGATAAGATGCAGAGGGGTTCATGGTGAAGGTGAGGAGAAGCAAACAGATGGCTGACTCCAATATGCTGAGATTATATGTGAGATGTGCAAGAAAGGGAGGGATCAGCAGGGATTCCAAGGCTTTTGGCCCCAGCATCTCAAAGATGAGAGTAACATTTGACTCAGATGGATGAAGTAGAGGAAGAACAGATTTAGTGAGGGGTGTTATGGTTTGCAATTTAAGAGCTTGGGTTTGAACATGTTCAGTCTAGGGACCTATTAACCACCCCAAAAAAGATGTCAGGCTGGCAGTTGCCTGGAACTGATGGGGTGGGTTAGGGCTTAATTAGTCCACTGGAGTCATCAGTGTAAAGATGTATTTACAGCCAACTGACTTGACCAGATTATGGTGAAAAAGTGTCACCAGAGAAGGGATCTCTGAACTGAGCCTATGACACCTCGAGATTCAGAGTCTGGGAAGAGAAGAACTGGAAAGGAGACAGATAAGGAGACACCTGCAAGGCAGGGGAACTAGGAAGGAGGGATGCCCCAGAAGTCAAGTGAGGGAAGGTCTTCAAGAAGGACTAGTGATCCAGTTTGTCAAATTCCGCTGGTGGCGGGTAAAATGAGGAGTAAGGGTTGGCCATTATATTTGGGAGATCAGTAATGACCTTGATAAGAGAAGCTTCAGCTCAGTGGTAGGATAAAAAGTTAATCAAGGTAGGGTTATGAAAAAGAGAAGAGAGGCATGAAGATAGTGATCATAGGTAACTCCCTGAAAGAACTGGGGAGTAGTTGGAGGCACCTGTGATCTTAGAGTCAACCTTTTTGTGGTGGTTATTGTTATTGTTGTTAAAGACAGAAGATATATGTGAGAATACACAGAAGAAAATGATCCATAGAGAGAGGCAATTACATTATGTAAGAAACAGAGGTGACAACTGCAAGAGCAATGCACTTGAGAAGGGAAGAAAGTCTAGGATCCAGGTAACATAGTTAAACATAAATGGGGCAAGGACAGAGGCACCATGTTAAAAGGAAGACAGGTAGGTGTGTGGTGGTTTTAGAAAAGAGAGATTTTTATAGAGAAGCACAGTCCTCTACTGACTGCTTCTACTCTCTTAAGAAATAGGCAGCAGGGTCATTTTCTGAGAGTTATCTAAGTGAGTGGGCAGATGAATGAACAAGGGAATTCAGAAGGTTGCCGGGCAGCATTAGAATGCACTTGAGGTTAGGGGTCATGATTATAAAGTTAGACTCATCATATTGGTCTCCAACCTAGATTTTCTCCAGCCATATTTGGCTATCAACACAGAGTTGTTTTAAAGCAAAATTGATTCTTCCAGAAAGAAAACATGACCTCAGTACCTGTTATTCATCAAACCATATGTGGGATGACAGGGATCCAAAGATGGACACAGAGTCCAGCCCAGAGGGAGCCCCCCAATCAAGGTAGGGAAACAGATACTTCAACAGCCACATGAAGTCCAAGGGGGATAAATGTTAGGATAGGATAAACTGGGAACATAGAGAGAGACGTGCGTCCAGGGGTGATCCATTCTTTCTACGGGAGATGACAGCTGAGCTGATTCATGGGGGTGGGTGGGTTTTGGTCATGTAAAGAGGCAAGGTATTGCATGGCAGACAGTGACCCCAAGTGAAGGCTCAGGGACTTGAGATGGCAGGACATCTGCCTGGCAGGGTAGTCTGAGGGAGGCTGGGAGGAGGCAGAACTGGAGTGCCACAGGTCCACTGGAAGGGTGTCCTTTGCAGATGGCATTAGAATTCCCCAGATTTGACTCAGTGAAGGACATGGGTACTCCACCTCTACCACACGCCAGGGTCTCAGCCTGGTACCTGGCTCATTGTTATCCAATCTGACTGAAGTGAGGCTCACAGCCCCATACTTCAGCACCTATTACTGAGCCCTGCTCACTTCCAGGGTCTAGGCTGAGTGTGACAAGTCAGAAACTCATGATACATATGTCTTCCTTTCAGAAACTGCTTTGGCAGCCAGGGTACCAGGCCTAGGCTGAACCCAGCCAGAAGCTACACAAGGGAGGGGAACTGCAGCTTGCCTTGGTGAGGGTGCTTCTATCCTTATTTTTTTTTAAGATTTATTTTATTGTTTTTGACAGAGAGAGAGAGAGAGAGAGAGAGAGAGAGAGAGACAGAGACAGAGACAGAGACAGAGAGATAGAAAGAGACAGAGAAAGGAGGGGGAGGACCCAGAGCAATCTCCAAAGTTGCACGTCATCAGTTTTGGACATAGTTTCATTCCACATAGGTGGGTGCAGAACCACGCAGGGCAGGAACTGGGCTGTGGGTCTCTTGGATGGTGGGAATTGAACTGGGAGCCTCTTACATGAGAAGCACACCCCAGTTCAGCATATGGGTCTGCACGGACCGGGGCCTGGATTCGATCCTCAGACCCCAGGGCTGCAAGTGAGCGCTCAACCCACTGAGCCCTCCCGGCCTCCCCTGGGTGCCTCTATCCTGATGGGCCCTGGATGCCCGGAATGGCTTGGGCCCCTCTCTGTTGATCTGGACATATTTGTCTTGGTCTGGGGATTGAAGATACAGCTCTCACAGGTGCCTGGAGCCCACTCCCTACAGCCTGGCAGGCAGGCATTGGAAGGGCCTGGCGGGTGAGAGAGGTTTGGCTCCTCTGAGTGGATCTTGCCTGTGGTGGCCAAGGGAGTGGACATGGAGGACACAGGACAGCACAGAGCCATGTTCCCAAGGCCCCATCCTGACGTTCAGTCAGCAGAAGGACTTTTTAAATCATTCAGATCACACTTGTGTTTATAACATAATGAAGAATGCAAATGTTACCGAAATCCATTTGCAAACAGTGGAGGTCTCACAATTATTCGGTGCTTATTCCTCCTGATTTTGCCCCTATATTTATTAGTGCTTCCTTTTTATAAGAATGAAAATATACTATATACAAAAGCATTGAGTTTTTCATTTTTATTTTGACGCAACAGTTTATTTTGGACATCTTTTCATTTCAGTCGTAATCAAAGAATTGGGATTTGGAGAGAAAAGAACATGGAGGGAATGTTCGGGAATGGGGTGAGCACAGATCAGCTGGGCACTTGGTACACGCTGGGCCCTCTGTGGGCAGTGTGTGGGGCACGTGTTGGAAGAAGGGCTTTGTGACCTCCTGTGTCCTGCAAGGATATATTTTCTTGCCGTGGGCCACACAGCCCTCATCCTAAGTGTCCTCATACTGTGTTAAACTGACAGTTTTCTGAGCTGGGATCTTACACTGTCGTCACTCTAATGATGAACTTTGGATACAAAGGAGCCTGGTGTAAGAACCCAGCCTCACCTTCCCTAGGGTTTCTAGAAGGTTCCAGGGAGGCTCCAAGCCTGAGGGCTTCTGCTCCTGAGAAGGCGTGGCTTCCCCAGCTCAGCCTGCCCTCCACAGTCTCTCCTCTCACTTCTCTGTCAGTCCAAGGAATGAAACGTGTGAGAAAAACACTTGCTCTCGATGTCAACTCCAATGGCTAAAGCACTGTCTGGATAGTGTGTATAATCACTTCCTCCATCATTTCTATAAGCTTTACTCTGCTCTGTTAATCTTCACCGCCCTTTTCATCACTGGGTACATAGCATCAGGGCTTGATTATATACCCCCCACCCCCCCGCCCCCCAGGCCACACCCGGCCTCCTGCCTGTTTCCCTGTATCCTGAAAGCTGAGATTGTTTTCCTTTTCTGAAACACTTTAAAAGTGTTTAAATAAAAAAGAAAACAGCACACAAAACCAAGGAGTATGTAACAGAGTCGTATATGACTCTCATGACCCACATTATGTAGTCTGTCCCTTTCCAGAAAGTTCACTGACCCTGACGTTACATACTGATTTGTGTTTTTATTGTTGCTATTTGTTCCGTGTTCCTCTCTCTCCACCTCCACCAGGTGAACTCCACAAGAGCAGGAATCATGTGCTGTTCATGTCATATCCATAGATCCTGACGAAGCTCAGGAAATATGGGTATTTTTGGTTTGGTTTGGTTTTTTTTAGAACAAAGGAATGAGTGAAGAGTGAGCGAGTGAGTGGCTGACACCAAGGTTGAGATGATTCTTTGTCTCAGCCTTCCCCTGAGGCCCTGACCACCTTGAACAGCTTGGGTGTGGAGGAGAAAAGAAGGGGAAATGTGGCAAAACCCTGGAGAACAGCGCATGGGAGAAAGACCAGAGAGGACACGAGGCGGGACCTTGGGGACGAAGACTCAGGTGGGGAAGGGGCAGGGAGCTGGCAGTGCTGGTACACGCAGGTCCCGTAAGCAGGCTGGGGAAACGTAGCCAGGCTGTCCCCGCTGAGTTGTGCGGCATCATCTGTTAGACATGAGAGAGAGAAAAGGGAGAGGCTGGAACAATAGCAAAGGCATCTGGGGGCTGCAGTTAAGACACCTGCAAACGACCCGGAGGAGCACCTCACCCTCCCGGGCCCACTGGCCACTCCCCTACTATCTTTTCTCCTGCAGGAAGACAGGGCTTTGGGATGTAGGTGGACGAGGCCCATGATGATGGCAAGCCCACAGTTGTTGAAATGTGTTTTACATACACTGTATATTGATTCTGCTCTCTATGTATTTATCTCCACCGCCAATGTAAACATTTCTGTAATATGCAAAGATGTATTTATGAATTCCATATTATTGATTTTTCTCATGTTGCAAACACATTTATCTCTTTGTTAATGAAAATGTATCTAGGAAATAGTAAGATTGATTTATGGAAAAAGCATTTGGGGTGTGTGTGTGTGGAGGTACTGAGCTGGGTAGACTGTCCTTGGCCATGGCTGAAGGAGACCTTGTGGGACTTCCAGAAGGTGCATATTTAATTCAAGGATACTGCTCTCGGAGGCAAGGGATGCTTACAAAGTTTTTTTTTGCAAGGTGGTCTGCTACGCTCATAGGAGTCAGCTATACTTCCAGTTACAGGAGACCCTAAAGATCATCCATCCAGGCTGGGAGATGCAGAGAGGCAGCTTCTATTAGTCAGTCCCAGACCCAGTTTTGGTTGGTGTGCTTTGCGTGAAAGATACTGACTCACAGTCAAGCTTGGGGAGGAGGCGAGGCTTTGCCATAGGAGGATGCCAACAATGAATGTTACTAAAAGGTAAGAAAGGAGATAGGCAGCATGTCACAGAGAGAAGGGATAGCTGCAGAGTGCACATGCTTGTCCCTCAACACCTCACTAGTGAATCCAGACCCAGGTGGGTGGCCTGGGGACAATGCCTTTAAAGACTTTCTTCCCTAGCAGCTTGCTTTGCTCCAATACTCCATATTTCCTCAGGGAGACCTCAGCTAGGCAGTTACCATCATGGGCCACAAAAACAAGGGTCCAGATTGCCTACCATGGAAGCTTTGGTGTCTCCGTGTGGACCCTGGGCAACGACTTGCTCAGATCGTCACTTGAGGCACCCTGAGTACCTAAAATGTGTGCTGTTCACAAGGCAGCAGATTGGGCACTGAGAGTGAATCATTTGCATGTGCCTTGGCAACGAGATGGAGATAAGATGCAGCACAGGCATCTTACTGGGAGGACAGATGGGCAGATGCCGAGAAGGGGTCTGATCACGTGGGCCTGCAAGCACTGCAAATACATGCGGCCTGTCTATAGTTGCTTCCAGCCAGGTAGAACCACCCCGTCCCCAACCTCCTGGTGCCATCACCCATCACCCTTCACATGGCCTTGCTGCTGCCACCATTTCCATGACTTACTGGCAGCCTAACAGAAGAGTTAGCATTTGTTATTAATCATTGACTGTGTGCCGGGTTTATGTCTGTGATCTTTACTCTTCACTAATCCTGTGAAAAAGTTATTAAGAAAACTAAGGCCTCCATGGTTCTGGAACTTGTGCTTACACCAGAATCACCGGGAGGCCTGTGAAAATGGAGATTGCTGAGCACCACCCCAAAGTTTCTGATTCAGTAGATCTGAGGTGGAGCCCAAGACTTTGCATTTTTTAAAAGGTCCCAGGTGGATTTGATGCTAGGCTGTGCTGAGGACCACACTGTGAGAACTACTGGTCTCCTTCAAACAGCTGAAGCTTTCAGAGGCAGGATTCATACCCACATCTGTCTGGTTCCAAAACCTCGGTGTTTTTGCTGATATGAATGGCCCCATGGTGTGTGTCCCAAATGAACCCTGTTTTTTCACACATCAGTGCCTTGTCAGGTTATGTCTTCTCTTCCTAGAACATTCTACCCCTTGGTCCCCCTTCTGGCTATCTCCACCCATCCTCCATGACTCAGCATAATGTTTCCTGTTAGGAAGCATTTCTTCATTCCAGGAGGATCTGGCTGCTTCTCCTCTGTTTCCACAATCCCCTGTGTGGTTTAGCTATTTCTCTGACCATCTGCCCACCGCTCGCTATGGACCCCTTAAAGATGCCCACCATCCAGCCCTTGCTCTGTGCTCCACTGCACTTTACCTGGTAGGTACTCAGTAACTGCTGGCGGAACAGTTAGCTGAATGACTTTAGTCAGCAGCACCATTGCACCTTATAGGTTTATGGCCACCCCACCGGCGATGGGCAGCTCTTCATCTGTCCATGGGGTGCTGGGTAGTGGGGGGACACTTCTAGCAGTTGTTGCTGAAGAGACAAGTTTGAGAAACAAGCTAAATAACATGTGCTGTTAGTGTAGCCATCCCCAGGCTAGGCATCCCTCGATTGTGCGGAGGGACGTCCTATCTGATGTGAATGTCTGTCTTCTGCTGACCTCCATTGTTGGCTAGGAGCCTGGATGGTTGAGTGCCCTGGTTCTCCTTTATTTTACCCACATGTCCTTTCTAAAACCGTGAACTCTGACACAGGGATGAGTGACCCGGAGGGGATGACAGTTTTGGCATATGAATAGTTAGGCCCTCCTGCTTACTCCTCCAAGTAGCTTTCTAGAGGTATATTCACTCTGAAATGTCATGGAAGTGCCTACTGTGTGCTGGGCGTGTGAGGGAGCTGAATGTTCGTGAAAGAGGAAGAGTGTGTTTGAGGTGGGAGATCCCTGTGCAAGGATTTCAGGTTCTGAGAGCTGATGGATGGAGGCCACGGGGCAGAGCCATGACGCTGGCGTCGCCAAGGTGGTGGTGTGGGGTGGGAACTTTGCGCTCTGCAGGATCAAAATAAGGACATGAAGCCACAAATATTTGAACTGCCTGTC
Source organism: Craseonycteris thonglongyai (assembly GCA_004027555.1). Taxonomy (NCBI): domain Eukaryota; kingdom Metazoa; phylum Chordata; class Mammalia; order Chiroptera; family Craseonycteridae; genus Craseonycteris; species Craseonycteris thonglongyai. The sequence continues at coordinate 26,057 of PVKE010002823.1, forward strand.
CTGTAGAGATGCTCCCTGAGCCTCTGGCCAGGGGCACCAAGAGGAAGAAGGAAATCTTCATTTCTAGTGTGGGGGCAAACCAGTAGTGCCAAGCTCCTTGGAAGATGCACATTCATTCCACACTCATGGAAACTGCGATCGTTTAGAGCAGTTCGGTATTTAGACTCAACTGTGTAATTCGTCCTGATGTTTCCCATTCATCAAAGCCTTGTGTTTGTTTGTATTACCATGAGAAAAATAAAAATATGTGGGAAAAAAGACCTCCCTCCTTTTATTACAGGCAAATTACGATGAGTTACAGCCCTTGGGGCCCTTCAAGCAAGGGAACATCTTGCTTCAATTAGATATAAATAATGAGCAATAATTAGAAAGAGTTCTTTATTGAATTTGTTATTTTATGTTCCCTTTCATCTGTAATGTATTGAAATGCATACCCAGCTCTGTTTCTGGGCCATGGAGTGGGGCTTGAAGGATTGCTATGGAGCAGGTCTGCAAAGCAGAAGGAAGTATTCATCACGGACTTCTCTGTGCACAGGCTATGAAGGCCCGTGTCCAGCTGGGGCCAGTGTCACAGGTGCAAAGACAGGACTTCTTCAGCTCCAATCCTCCAAATCCTTCAACTCCTTCAACTCTCCTGGAGGACACGCACACAATGACAATGCCGAGCAATGGCTACTAATTACTGGGCACTGAGTTTGCGTAGGGCTCTAAGAACTGAGTATGTGTAACCTCATTTAGTCTTCACTGTAGCCGTTTGCTATAGGCACCGCCTCTGACCTTATTTTTAAAGTCTCTCTTTTCTTTTTTAATTGTTTTTGACAGAGAGAGAGAGAGGAGCGGGGGAGGGAGATACAGAGACAGAGAGAGAACTGAACTGGGGGAGCTCCCAGTTCAGCATATGGGTCCGCATGGGCTGGGGTCAGGATTCGATCCTCGGTCCTCGGGGCTTCAAAGCAAGCGCTTAACCCGTTGAGCCATCCCGGCTTCCCCTGAACTTATTTTTAAAAACTTTGAAAACTGAGGCACAGGGGAAGCTGGGATGGCTCAGTGGGTTAAGTGCTTGCTTTGAAGCCCCAGGGACCAAGGACTGAATCCCAGCCCTGGCCCGTGTGGATCCATATGAACTGGGGTGTGCTTCCCATGTGGGGGGCCCCCAGTTTGGTTCTTGCTTCTTGGTTCAGTCCCTGGCTCAAGGGGCCATGCTTCCCATGCAGGAGGCTCCTGGCCTGGTTCCCACCCTGCAGAGCCCCCCGCCCACCTGTGTGGAACGAAAACATGTTGAAAACTGATGATGTACAATTATGGGGACTGCTCTGAGTCCTCCCCCTTCTCTCTGTCTCTCTATCTCTCTGTCTCTGTCTGTCTCTGTCAAAAACAAAGTGAACTGAGGCACAGAGAGTTCTGCTAAGTTGCTCAGGCTCTCAGTGTTGGTGATGGTGGAGCTGGGGGGCAAGGTGGGTGGCTGCACCTAGAGTTCCTTCCTGCCCTCACTCTGGCGTGCTGCTCTCTGAAACCAGTGGGATCGTGCCACCGTAAAAGCCTTGCAAAGTGTCCAATGTGTTTTTTCTTTCCTTCGCTACAGGCACTGGTGTGGAGACCTTCAGTGTCCAGCCTCTCACGTGGCCTTGACCCTTTTACTTTGTGATTGTCTGTCTATGTGTTTCTACAGATAGACCATAAGCTCCTTGAGAGCAGGAATCATGGCTTGGTCATCCTTTTGTCCCTCAGGCTCAGCATAGGTCCTGGTTTTAGGTGTTTGGCAACTTTATAAAGTTAATCCACACTGAGGACACATAACCATGCTACCAGGAGGTCCTGGCAGGTCACGCTCAGGCCGCCTGAGCAGCTGAGGGGTGGGAGTGAAGAACGTGGATCACAGGCCACAGCTGGGCTTGGCACTCAGGAGGGCCTTGCAGTCATTTCTGTCCCTGCCGTGGGCAGCCTGTTCCCATGCTTCACGACCTCTTTGCATTTCAGGACATTCCAGGACCTGTCCAAACAAGTAGAGCTGTCCTACGGCACCGTCCGGGACTCGGCCGTGTATGAGTACTTCCGCGCCAAGGGCACCAACCCCCTGGAGCAGGACAGCACGTTTGCTGAGCTCTGGCGGACTATTAGCAAGAACGCAGGCGCTGACAACTGCGTGTCCAGCCCTTCGGAAGGCATCCGGAAGGTAGGGAGGCGCCGGCCCCCTGGCCACGTGTGCACTGCGACAGGTGCTGCCCGTCCCCCTTTCCAGTGGCCTCTCCTTTGAGCAGCCCTGTCACCTGTGGTCCGTTTTCAGCAGGTTAGACAGGCATTTCTCCGGGGCATGTTCGTCTCCAGTGGGGACACTCACATTCTTTATGCATGAGGAGAACCCCCCCAAAACAGAGTTTATTTATTAAAAATTGTGTATTTATTCTTATGTGTTTAAATTTCAGTCATCTGCAAAGTACTCTCCATTGGAGGCAATAATATGTACCTATAAAGACACTTTTTCCTCTGCTCAAAACCGTTTTTGAAAATTGTCAATTTTGATGCTTTTTAGTGCTTCTGCTATTTTTTGTTTCACCTCTTCCACAGTGGCAAAACATTTTTCTTTAAGGACCTTTTTCCGTGTGGAGAAATACAGAAAAGCCACTCAGGGCAAGGTCTGGTGAATAGGGAGGGTGGGACATGGAGGTCATGCCATTTTGGGTCAAAAGCTTCTGACCACTCAGCATGGTGTGGGCAGGTGTGTTGTCACATGTTATTCATGTAAATCACCTATCATGAAATGGACAGATGCGTTGATAAGAGTCTTCCCCAAATAATTCACTGAAGTGGGACAGAGCCTCTCACAACAGCACCAGCTGGTACACTGTGCAGTTGGGTTCCTAGAACACTCAGCGGGGGAAGCCTGTGCTACAAGGGGCCTGCCCTCCAGAAGATATTTCCTTTTTTGGATGAGGGGTATCCCCATCGTAGATATGGAGTGTGGCCTCTATACTGAGCAGGGGACATGGCATGTGGCTGCAGTGCTCTGTGTGGAGAGAGAACCCCTAGGCACGTGTTCTCAAATGCAGTTAACTCAGAATAGCTTCTTGTCATTTAGCCCCTTTGACCAGCAGAAAGTCTGGGTTCTGAGGCCTGACACACTTGAGAGTAACCCCAGTTACACAACTCACCAGCTATGTGAACTTGAGCACTCCACTCCTGTCTGGGAACCCTCAGGGCTGAGGGAGGCCTGGGCAACTTTGGGATCTTTTCAGACCCTTAAAACATGTAAAAGTTGATGTTATGGTAGACTTTGAATGTTTACATTTAACCAACTGACACCTTAACAAAAATAATAAACGTTGCTATTCACATGCTTACAAGATTCCTTAAAACCTCCTGATTCTTAGTGCACCGCAAAGAATGGTGACCTCACTTTGAGGGGCTAGTATTCTTTTGTTCCTGACAGAGAAGCTCTGTGACTGCAGGTGACCTCATTTGGAAATAATGAATACAAAGTTGATTTAAGCGCTTTAATTAATGTGAGGCCTGGGCCAATTGCCTTCGAACTTCCCTTCTTTTCTGTCTTTGTCTGCAGTGAAGAGCCACACAGGATACTTATAAAGATCCATTGCAACAAGTCTACAAAAAGCATTTGTTACAAAAGAACAGATAGCTTACTTTTGACTTTATTAAGCTTCTATTTGTTACAAAACACTCTAAAGAAAAAGAACAAGTCACACACTGGCAGGGGATTATTTACAATGCATGTAACCAATATAGAATTAACATCACAATTAAATGAAGAACTTTTCCAAATCAATGAGAAACATTCAAACAGTTGAATAGAAAAGTGGGCAAAAGACTTGCACAGGCCTTTCACAAAAGAGGCCACACATATGGCCGATAATTACGTGAAGAGATATTCAAAATCATTAGTGATCCAGGAAATGCAAATCAATAACATAAAGATATATCATTTTACACCAATTAGACTGGCACAAAATGAGAGGTGGTGGAGAGGCTGAAAGTAACAGGTGGTTAATTGCCAGTGGGAGGGTACTCAGTACAACCATTTTAGAAACAAGTTTGTCATTCTCTTATTAAATGGAATATTTGCATACCCTGTGATCCAGCAATTCCACTCCTATGTATCCACCCAAAAGAAACATCTACATACTCTTCAGAGAGGAGAAAGGACATGACAGCATTGCTTATAGAGCCAAAACCCTGGAAATAATCCAAGTGAGCATTAACAAAATAAAAAAATATATAACCTGCAATGAAATGAATCCACTATGGCTTCATGTAATAGTATGGATGAATCTTAGCAGAATAATATTGAGTAACAAAAAGGCATTAAAGGCAATTTCATATGGGTCAACTAATAGAAAATAACTTGCAATAGAATATCCTTTTTAAAATGTATAAAACTCATGAATGCATACATCCAAAGTCATGAAAAACTACAAGGTTCACAATAGTGGTTACTGCGGAGGGAGGCAGAGCCACAGCGAGAAGAGACGCTATTGATGGATAGAAGTCAAGTTCAGTGTTGGCTTTACATTCAAGGTTGTTTTGTTTTCCTTTCTTGTAATAAACAATCATTGAGTTCATTTAAAAAGAGGGCCATTCTTGGACAGAAGGCCGGGTGCCCTGAGACACAGGTTGTGATTAATCCTGTCTGTGCATCTACCTGCTCTTTCAAATGTCAGTCCAGTGTAAGCCAGGCAAGTGGCTCTCACACACCAGCTCCTTCTCTCCTTGCAGCTCCTGTGTATCTGCCTCTTGCTCTGCACGCATGTCAGAAAGGCAGGCACCACTATTAAAGCCCTCTGGAAGGCCATAAATCTGGAGCTGGGTCATCGGGAAAACATCTTGTCACCCCCACTTACCCCTAGTCCATTTCCACTGGCACATTAGACATCATCCACCCTCTGGTGAATGATTTAGGGTCTTACTCACGAATAGAACAATGTAAAGGAGTTAAATAGTGGAAGATGCAAAGAAAGGACTCCTTATAAATGCCTATAGCTTCATGGTGCTGGGTCTAATCCTTTTTCAGTATGTGGGATATGCTGCTTTTATGAAATCTTCTTTTAATAAACCTCAAGCCGTCTTTGGGGTCACAAATCTTTCTCTTGCATTTGGATCTTTAAGAAAAAATAAATAAAAACACTGACTGCCAGCACTAGATAAATGTTAAGGGTTTTATAACTAGTACCATAAAGGTGAGTTTATAGTACTGTCAGAAAGTAGAGTGTGTTGCATTTTTTTACTGGAAGGTGAGCTCAGATTCGCTGTTGGATCCTCTTCATGGGGCTGTTCCGGTCACCCCTGGGCCCAAATGCCCTTGAGAAACTTCCTATCCCCCACCTCCCTGCACCCCATGGATCTGACCCTACACCCAGGCTAAGGCTTCAGAAATGACGTGGACTCCAGGGCCACACGACCAGGCTGGGGCTGCCCGTGCCCTGGGTGAGGTCCATGTTCTGAATCCCACAACTGTAAGGGAAAAGTCCAGCATGTTGGGAAATATGGTCCTGACGCTGACACTCAGGGAAGAGCAGCTGTTCGAAATGCCAAGCAGAGCCTGCTTCTGTGCAGTACAGGTGGTCTGACCGGTCAGGGGGAGGGGACACCCCAAAAGGATGTCGCAGGAGATGTCTTTAGCAAGGGTAGTCTGACCCCGCTTGTCATTTCCAGTTCCTCTTTGGTGACGGCTCTATCTCTGGACAGTGCTTGGTAGTGGAGTGATGTCTCACTGCGGCTTAAGTCATGGCGCCTGATACCCAGGGCAACCTCAGAGCACTACAGTTACTTTTTCCTGGGGAGCGCTGCAGCTCTTAACGACTTGAAACCATTTTAGGTGGAAAGTTGCTCAGCGGGCAGTGATCACAGTATCAGAACTGGATAAAAGGATTATGTCATGGTTGCCCCAGCACTGGGACTCTTTCCTGCCAACAGCCACTCAGACAAGGAGGCGCAGCCCTTTCTGGGCTCTGGTGAAAAGAGCATGAAGGAGCAGGGAAGGGAAGGGCAGTTTTATTTCTTTATAACTGTAGGAGCCTACAGCACAGTTTTTACAACGCACTTTCTTGGCACCCAGTGAGTCTCAATAAATCCTGGATTGTCCATGAGTGAATCGTGTTTGCTGTCTGACTGAGCAGACACATAAATCGGGGTGGTTGTTGATGCCATCAGTTAGCCATTTGCCCTCCAAGGCTTCCATGATGGAAGCAACAAGGGTCCCTTTCAGGCTTGTCTCTACCATTCTTTTAAGGGAGAGACCCTTCTGGTCCTCTGAGAGAGACTGCCCTCAGCCACCTGCGGCTGTCAGACTTGAGGAAAGATGAGATCAAGGTCTGGCAAAGCATGCTCCGGAGGCTAAGCCTGGCCCACTGCCTGTTTTTGTAAATAAAGTTTTATTGGAACTCAGCCATGCCTATCCATTTGCATACTGCCTATGGCTGCTTTTCTGCTTCTTAGCTGACTTGAGCAGTTGTGACAGAGACCATATGGTCTCCAAAGCCTAAAATATTTCCTGGCACTTTACAGAAAAATTTGAGGATTCCTGGTCTAGAGCAGTGGTGGTCCAGGAATGCTAGCCCTAAGTCTATATCATCTAATCACATATACGCACATGCAATGGCACATCATCTAGCCTTCTGTCATCTAATAGCACATAGGCAAAACTAGTAGTATGTCCTCTAGCTCTATGCCTTCTAGTAGCTTGTAGGCAGATTGTCCTTTCTTGCCCTCTTCAGGTCTAACTTTGGAGGCCCACAGACTTCTCCCTCACTGCATTGGTGCCTGTCTTTATTCCTGGCCTGGCCTCATCTCCTCTTGAAATCCACTGATCAGTCTGTACAGGCACTGTGCCATTGTTCCTTTCACCTTGAACAAAACTCCTTGCTTATTACCATCTCTGTCATGCAAAAAGGGGACTTAAGCCACAGAGAGGTTAAGTGTCTTGCTCAAGGTCACACAGATGTGAGCAAGCCATGGCATGATCATCAAAGTCTCACTTCAACTTTTATTCTTCCCACGGGGTCCCATCCCCCTTGCTATAACTCAGTGTCTCCACCTTTTTGCCTACTCTTTACTTACACTTTTTTCTTCTTCTTTTATACCAAAGTAGCAAGAGACAGTAGACTCTCAGTTAACTGGCACTGATGGGAGTTGGTAGATGATGGTAAGTGGACTCTCTTAACCAGGAAGCTTGAGAGTGCCAGTTGCTTGAGTTCCGGTTAATGGGGAGTCTCCTGTATATGCCTGTCTTGTTTTTTAAAAACTTACCTCTCTTTCCATGTGTCACAGCAAAAGGTATTTAAGTCTGTGATTTTATCTTTTAATTTCCAAACCATTAAATATATTAGAGAAACTATGAGATACAGAATTGAGCTGGCAAATGGTTCAAATCTATGTGATATTATAACTTTGTCACACGAAATCAGATTTTAATGTAGTTGGTGGGACTTTTTTTTTCTTTAGCTTGATCAAGTAACATCCAGCATAACCCAGTTTCTGTATCATGCCTGGGCTGACCTGGACTGCCAATTATTTAAGACTTTCCATAAATTAGATCTAATATTTAATAACATTGTCTAATACAATACAATGTTGATAGTTTAAATGTCAATCTTCACAGCTCATTGAGCTCTTTGAATAAATAGACAAACAGTTTGTTTCAGACCTTGTAGCTAGAGACAGTATTTTTCAGAGGGAAGGAGCTTTTGAGTGCAGCAGTTGTAACAGAAAGTGGTTTTTTCCACTCAGTAAATATTGCTGAGGTCATAAAGTGCAAATGCAAATGCAGGAAGAAAATGGGCTCACAAATCTTATTTATTTCCACACTGATCTCATGTTTCCTCTGGCACCAGATTGTGTGTGGGTATCACCCATTAGCACCTGCATTGTTTCTTCCCCTTGTTCTCTCCTCTGTGACAGGGGCTGCTCTCACCACATACACTCCTGGCTGAGGACCAGGGATCAGACCTGGTGAAAAAATGGTGGTCCTACTGCCTTCCAAGGGAGGATTGGGAACTGGTGCCTCACATTGCTCTCCATTTGAAAGGAGCAAGATGAGGAAGCATCCTGGTTCCTGGCATGCTGGAAGTTCTAACAAGGAGGGGCATGGCACTCCTTTGTATTTTGGGAAGGCTAGGTTTGATGATCAGGAAGGTTTGGCAAGGCTGATGAAAGGGATCCTTGATGCGAGTCTGATTTCCCACAAAAGGGACTGATATAAACTAGGTAGCCCTGTGCAGTGGAAAGCAGCAAGCCTGCTCTCCGTGGGAGCTATGGGTCTTATAGTCATGCTCCAAGACAGTCTGTCTTTTCTTTGCTTCTAAGTCAGTGCAAATTGGGGATTCTTTATGTCTCCTTCCTTCTCAGACACTCACTTTGAAACATCATTTATCTCCATGTCTTTTGTACTTGCTCAAAAGGCACTATATCCATTTTGTAAGTTGGATAGTCTCTATTCATTCATTTACTCATTTATTTGCCCATTCAAGAAATGTAGTTTGACTAGCTTCTGCATAGGAGTTTGTAATTTAAATGCCACTTTCCACATAATTTAATCTGTGGCTTTGGTCAAGTGAATTCACCTCTCTGAGCTTTCTGTGAGATTGAGAAAAGCCTGCCTTGATTCATTGAGAGTTTACCAATGCATAATAAAGTGAAAAGTGTTCAGTGTGCGTACTTGCTATTCAGTAGATGTCAGCAAACTGCCCTAGAATCTACTATATGTTAAGAAAAGAAGATGAAAGTGTAACGATAAATGGTACTTAGTCTTTTTATGAAGTATATTTGACATACAATAAAATGCACATATATTTAGGCTTTATTTCATGGAACTAGACAACTGTATATATGGTGTAATCACCACCCAAAAACAACATATAGAGAATATCTATCACCTTGAATAGTTTTCTCATGTCCCTTTCTAGATACTTCTCCCTACTCCTAGAAGCAGCCACTTACAAATTTCAAGTGTCTCAGATTAAATTTACTGATTTTTGTAATTTATATAAATGGAATAATATAAAATATGCACCCAGCAAAATGTCTATGAGATTTAAGCATGAAGCTGCGGATATCAGTACTTAGTCTTTTTTTCACCTTTGAATAGCATTTCATTTATGAAAAAAAATCTCAATTTGTTTATTCATTTTCCAGTTGATATACCATACTTTTCTATGTATCAGACAATACTTTTGTCTAAAATTTATGGACAAAAATTTGGGGGTTGTCTTGTACACGGGAGTAACTGGTTGAGAAGGTTTCTTAATTATTGGGTTAGTAAAGTAAGGGTCATCTTATACATGGGGGTGTTTTATACATGTAAAAATATAGCACATTTCAGTATAGTTGCTAATTTATGGCTGTTGTAAGACAATATGATAATTTTCCACAATTTTTTCATAGAGATATTTTTCCATTTCTCTTTGCTAGTTGTGTATTTACCTCTATAAGAAACTGCCTTATTGCTAATCTCCAATGTGGTTATTCTATTTTACACAGCCATTAGTAATACCCTACTTACATACTTGTAAGTTCCAGTTGCTGGACATCCTAACCAACATTTAGTGTTGTTAGTCTTCTTGACTAGATAATTTAGTGGGTTTGAAGGTTATCTCATTGTTTTAATTTTCATCATTCTTTGGTGACTAATGATGTCTGCCACCCTTTAATGTGCGTATTGGCCATCCACAAAGCTTTTTTCAAAAATTGTGTGTTCAAGTCTTGTTAATATTTACTGGGCACTTCATCTTTTTACTATTGATTTAGATGTGTGTTTTATATTTTCTGGGCATCCTTGATTAAATATTAGTGCTACAAATATAATTCCCAGTCTGTAACTTGCCCATTCATTTTCTTAATAGTATCTTTTGAGGAGTAGAAATTCTTAATTTTGATTAAACCCATATATCAAGTTTTCTTTATTTTTATGGTTAATTTTGTGTGTCCTTTCTAAGAAAGTTTTACCTACTTCAAAGTTGCAGATTTCTTCTAGAAGTTTTTACACTTATATATATGATGCATCTCAAATTAGTTTTTGTGTGTGGAATGAAGAAGTGGTTCAAGTTCACTGTTTGTTTGTTTTTCTATACATATGTCCAGTTGCCCTAGCACCATTTATTAAAAGACTTGTATTTACTTAACAAATAGACTACATGCTTTCATTAAAAATCAACTAGCCATATATGTGTTGGAATCATTCTAGATTTTCTATTATGTTCCATCTATCTATATATCTATTCTTATGCCAATACAAAGATGTCTTGATCACTGTAGCTTTATAATTATTTCTTAACTATATTCCTTAAATCAGGTAGTTTAGGTCCTCCAACTTTGTTATTTTTTCACAAGATTATTTGGGCAATTCTAGATTCTGCGTTTCCATTTAAATATTAGAATCCTTTTGTCAATTTCTTTTAAAAATCTTGAGATTTTGACAGCTATTACATTGAATCTATAGATAAATTTTTTTGGGGAAAAAAGTAATATGTTTATAATACCGAATCTTCTAATCCATGAACATAGTTTTTCCTTTCAAAACACTAACTTTGAAGTTATTGATTTTCTCATTATAATGTTTATTGATTTCAGCTTTATTATTAATTTTTTACTTTTATTTTCTTTGGATTTAATTTGCTCTTACCTCTTCTAGCTTCTTAATGATGAAACTGTAGATAATTTATTATACTCTTGTTTTCCTCCCTAATATAAGCATTTAAAGCTATAGATTTCCCTCTAAACACTGTTTTTGTTGAATCCCATGGATTTTTACATGTTGTGTTTCCATTATCGTTGAGCTCAAAATATAAAGCCTCAGACTTAGTCATTTTCTTTAAGGTAACCCTATTGAGTTCTGCAGGAGAGCACATGGCTATGATTTATGTGGAAAAGGCAATTGAAACAGAGAGCTGCAGTTCATTCATTCTCCTTAGTGAGGCTGAGTAAAGAAAGCTTCCTGAGGTAGTCCTGTCATGCACACACATTTTGCAACCCAAAATGTCTAATTGCTTTTCAGTTTTGAATTGAGAATGTGGGAGAAAACTGGAAACAGAAAATAAAATACACAAAAAGTAATGGAAACCATGGAGGCAGAAAGGAGTTGAACACCATGTGAATAAAAGCCAGTTTTATTCCTACAAAATGCATAGTTTCCCTGAGAGCATTGATATTTTTGCTTTACAATCACTGTCTACTGAACCCCTTTGGATCTTAGGCTTAGTTCTAAGTTTCATGGCTACCTAGTATGCCTGAGTCTTCTTCACATACTTTAACTCTGGTCTAACCCAACTCCCAAGTTCACGAAGGTTAAATATCCCCTGCTCCATGTCAACATCTAAAATGATAAGAGGTTTTGAGAGGAAATTTTAAGATATACATTTATAATTTAAATGTATTATGTCACCAGTATGAACAGTTTTGAATATTCCTAAAAGTCAGCAGAAAAGAACCAAATATGTTTTTTTTCATCACCTAAATAAGGTACTAGGAATTCTTGGTTTTGTCCAATTTCTTTTTTTTGAATCTCTACAAAAATTTTATATAAATATGATGTTATAGAAAATATAATTTATCCTGAATTTTTCTAACACTGCTGTAAAACTTTATAAAAATTGTTTTATTGGCTAATTAATATTTCATCAAATAGATATAAAATAATTTATTTAAACATTTTCTTCTCAATTGTCATTTGGGTCATTTCCAATTTTTCACATATATAAATAACATTCTAATGAACATCATCATGACAGTGGATTTTCAGTTACTACATATATTTCTTAAATTTATATTATTAAAAGGAGAATTATGGTATCAAAAAAGGATATAGACATTTACAGCTTTTGACAAAATATTACTGAGTATTGCCAAAAGGAGGGCTTTGAAATAATTTTATTCTTACCTTTGAAATCAAAGAATATTCAGGCTTTAGTTTTTTTTTTGTTGTTATTTATTTTATTGTTGAATTTAATGGGGTGAAATTGGTTGGTAGCAATTAGATGGTTTCCAGATGTACAAGTCCTCATTTTTTTTGTTTTTAAATCAAATTCTTATGGACTTGGACTTGTCTTTTATAGAAAATCTTTTTATAAATTGGTAGTTTTCTACTCTTCTCATATCTTTTATTGTGATTTTTCCTTTTCTTTCTATTTATATAGGTACATATGTATTTTTCTGTGTTTTACTTTATTATTCTGGGAACTGAAGTAGAGAAGAAATCACTTTCTTTCCAGCTCATCTTTTTCTCTTGCTCACTGTAGGCATTGCCATCAGTGATCCATGAATTTTGGTGGGTTTGAGGAAATTGAGTCAGATCATGGTTAGACATCTACCTTTGTTTAATAATCAGAATTGACGCACATACAAACCCCTTCCTTCAGTATGTTTCTACAACAGTTAACTATTTGAAACATTATGTCTGTTATTTATTTATTTCATTTTATTAATTTATTTACTAGTGCCAAGATCAGTTCATATGTAAAAGTGTGATTGAACTTTTCCTCCTAAAATTGAGTTTACATTAGTAGGAGGTCAAAGTGAAGACAAAGACTGATCATGGATAGCACTTTATGCCAAAAATAAAAGATTTTTGTTTTTTCCCCCTAATTTGTGCACTGTTTTCCTTCTTTCCATCTGGGCCTTGGGTCAATGTTTGGAAAATCAGATGATTAATTTAATCATAATTGCTACCATTAGGAAGGCCTGGAATGGATTAGGTATGATGTTAAGTTTCTTCCATGCATTAGCTCAATTGTACTCCAATAAAACCTGTTTATTAATGAAGAAACTGAAGTTTGAGGATGGCAAGGGACCTGCTGAAAAATCAAGTCTTTGGGGCCTCGGGTTTGAACTCAGTAACTTTTCTGTCCCTGCTTCTGTAGCATGACCTTGTGAGACTCGGCAGAAATGGAGGAGATGCATGATCAAAGTGTAGCCTTGCCGTCTTCCTGCTGCTCACTGTGTGTTCTTGTCATGGGAAGGAAAGGAGCACCTTACACCCCACAATATGTGCTGCCTGGGATGCTGCTCTCTTCTTTCATTTGCCAACATGGTTCCTGTGTGTCCCTCCAGCCTTAGCCAAAGCACTTACTCGTCCTGAGCCCCAACTGGAGCTCCCACATCCTCTAGAAAGGGCCAGGGGCTCCCTTAACACATTGTGTATCCTAGAGCGAAGCTTTATCACATGTCACCCTATCCTCTGTACCCTGCTCTGTCACTTTCCTCACTAGTCTCAGAGCCTCCCTAGGGCCTCTCCTGTCTTTTTTTTTATTGGCCTGTCTGTCCCTAGGGCTTAGAGCAGAGGTAGGCACAGGGGCCAAACACACGGACACTTGCAACTTTTAAAAATCAAATTAAATTAACATTTAATGAATAATAAATGACAGTGAAAGAAATGCATCCATGTACATCTTTCTGCCACATGGATGATCAGGATTGCTGGCACCCAATTGCAGGGGAGGGCAAGCAGTGGTGAGGAGTGCCAGGAGGACAGAGGGGCTTAGCGAGCCTCTGGTTCAGGTTCCCATACAATGTACTAGGTTGGCCTCTTCCAAATGCCCTTCTGCTTAGTTCTGTTTGATAATGATTGATTTGGGATAGTACAATCCAAAGATCAAGGAAGGCCCCCACTGTGCCTCCCTTATTAAATTACTTTACTTTGCGTTTTGAATATTGCCAAGCAAATCACATTATGAATTCTTCAATTCCTTTCTTTTGTGATTTTTATAAATTGGTAGGGTAAGCTCTGGAATCAAACCAATATTCATGCCATTGTGCTAACTTCGATTATTTTCAAACTCCTCATCAGATGGGTGGGAAAGAGTTCACTTCCCTTGAATTTGATTTTATTTTTCAGATTTTTCTCTGCCTGGTAATTTCTTTTGTACTCAGGTCTGATATGTTCACCTGAGTGCTGGCTGTAAATGTGGGCTGATTCTATTCTATTTGTTCCTTTGGGCTTTGTGACTTAAGTTTTTGCATTTTGAACTGAATTGCTTGTTATTTGGTTACATTAAATCAAGAAGCAATTGCTTATAAAAACAATTTTTGATTTATTGCATCAGCCAATTTCTTGGAAATTTTTGTTTAGCTTATTTTTATTTTCATTCTGTTAGTATAATGTTGTTTGTCCGGGAACAAAACAGGGAGAAAGGGGGAAAGAAAACAACGTTTATAAAAGGTTATTATGTGTGTGGCATCATGCTTATGTACTTTACCTTTTACCCTTGAGGGTATTTTGTGATATTTCCCTTTTGAAAATAAGAAACACAAAACTGAAAAAGCTTAAACAATTTGCTAGGAGATTGCCAGACCCTTCCTATAATCCATGTAGGTGTTTATTATTATTACTGCTGTTATTACCATCATCATCATCTTCTTCACCATCATCATAATTATCTTCATTGTCATCATCAATAATATAAAACCTATTTGAATAGAAGTAGTGGATACCACTGGGATGGATAGTTCTACAAATTTTAAGATTGGCTTTGAACCCTCCATTTAACAATTTTAGTCTGTGTAATACATACACACAGATGGACAGAGATATAGAGAGAGGCAGAGAACGAAAGATGAGAAGGGGATGACTCATATCAGTATGAGTAGTGAGAACAGTAAGGGCTCTGAAAAGCATGCCTCTCAAGGACCAGATAAAGGAAACAGAAGTGGTGAGGAGCCTGGAAAGGCAAGTGCTTAGCCATGATATTTAGTATCTATCTACTGTTTTAAGACTCTCCACATAGAAGAGGTCTTGGACCTCGGCTGAACGACCCAGATCTCAGACCTGAGTTAGTTATATGGGAAGTGCTCAGGGGTGGTCACTGCACTTTGTAGTAAGTGTTTATCATCCCTGAGTTATGTGTGAAGCTTCTATTAGGACAATGCCCCTGCCAGGCCCTTCTAGTGACATATCTTTCTGATTTCTGACTTTAAAAGCTACACATCCTGACGAGTAGAGCTCAGAGCTTGTTCTGTGAGGGATGAGAGTCCATTAGGATCTTTTTGGTCACAATGTGACCTCTTTTGTGCTTTAAGGCTATTGTGCGAGCTCTCTCTTCCTTTCTCTCAAGCTGACATTTCAGCAAAGGCCATAAAGAAATACTTAGCCACAAATGGGGTTATAGAATGAGACTCTTCAACATAAACTCCGCAGGGATGACCTCCTGACACATTAAGTAATAGTCTTTAATATTAATTGTGATCATATGCAATGTTATTGCTTCTCTTTCCTTCCAGCATAGTCCAAGTAGCCAGTTCCTAATACATTTTATAGCTAAAGAAACACCAAGAGGAGTTGGCCACAGATGGCAAAGCCATCCTGGCCTTGGGGTGCAGTTTCATAAGTCTCTCTTGAACTTCATCTCAAAAAAGTCAAATGCTCAGTTAAGACAACTTAATGTAGTGAATAGAGTGTGGGATTTGTGTTAATATGAGCTGGATTTGGTCCTTACATTCATCTTATAGCATAGATGAAATCTTGGGCAAGTTAACTAACTACTGAACAAAAGTTACCTTCTCTGAAAAATAAGAATAGTAATATTGGGTCTTCCAAGAGCTATTGTAGAGATTTGAGGTAATGTAAAGGGATTGCCACAATTCCTTGGAGAGTATATTTTAACCCAGAAGTTCTCAGGGTGTGGTGCATCAGTATTATTGGGGACCATATTAGAAATGAAGTTCTTGAGCCCCACTTTGGACCTAACAAGTGAGGAGCTGGGGGTGAGGAGCAGGGAAAGGTTAGTAATTGGTACTTGAACTTGCCATCCAGGTGATTCTCATGCCCTCTCAATTGTAAGAACATATAGTTGAATGAATGGTATGTACAGCCATCCCTCACTTAACAACCTACCTGTTCAATAACTGCTCAGCTTTATGACCAGATCTCCAACTTGGGGAATTCCCTTTCTCAGTCTGTGTGATTCTCAGGAATCCTCTTCCTCAGTCTTGGTCTCCTTTCTATATTTGGTTAGTATTCACTACATGAACCATTCACAATCACTCAAGATTGCATATTTCATTTATAAGTGTGATGTCGCATACCCTATGGCGCCATGACACAGCACAAGACATCTATCTGCCTTTAAGCTCCTTGCTTATTGATCAATTGGCTTAAAAGCCCAGTCGTAGGAGTGGAACTCGGTGATAGTTGATGTATTCATTTATGCAGCACCAGCTGTGTGCCAGACGGCATGCTTGGGCAGGGAAAGAGCATGCACAGCCAACGTGCTTACACCCTTCTCTGTGTGTGCACACGTGTGCATGTGTGCCTGTGTGTGTGCAGCTGTGCACACAGGGAGTATCTTCAGGGTCCTATTCCTGTGTTCATGGCATGTTTGACCACATGGATGCCTGTCCTCTGTGCTGCCGGAAGTCATATATTCTTAGCTTGTTTCCCTTACCTAGGATGACATTTTTCATTCTGTATTCTTTTCTCTTTGTAATCTATTTTGTATCCAGGCAAGCCAATTTACTTTTTCTTTTAGATCATTCTTAATCTTTCCCATGGAATAACTCACATTAAACTGTTGTTTATCATGGTCTGTGGACAATTTAAAATTTTGAAAAATCATTGAAAATCAATGTGTCCCTTTGCCCTGCTGAGAAGGTTCTTTATGGCCCCTCATTTTGCTGATGGTGTGCAATTTCAGACTTCAAGGAAGGAGCCATTGATTCTTCCAAGTTAGGACTTTTATTCCTTTGTACCAAATCAGCTCCTCATCTCTTGAAGATATGAGAAACTTTCTCCAACTAAGATAATACTTGACTTACTAAATAAGCTGTTTCTTGTCAGAGTATCAGAGCTCCTAAAAGGGAATGCAGCCATAAAGACTCTATAGCATCGGGTACTGGAAGCAGACATCATTGTCAAAAACCCTGTCCAGAATTTGTCAGAAGAGCAAATAAAATGCAGCAGCGTAACAGAGACAACTGCTCAAGGAACTCTGTGGCCCTTCAGGGCTACTGATGTTAATTAAGCTTTTGATGTGGGAGAAGGGCAAGCCATTTGTAGTCAAAGAGACCTGGGAAGACATTCAGGTTCTGCACTGGCTGATTCTGTGGTCTTGGGCATAGTCCTTTTTGAGCTGTGATTCCTTTGAAAATAGGACATAGTTTATATTGTGGAACTTTGTCCTGACCTTTTGAAGAAGAGAATGGGTGGGAAAGCACCAAGTAGAGTGCTTCGCAGAAAGAAGATTTGATGTGTGACTTGCCTTTAATATTCGTTTTCAATAGCCATGGCCTCTTGGGGAAGCCGGATGGCTCAGCAGGTTAAGCTCTTGCTTTGCAGCCCCGGGGACCGAGGATCAAATACTGGCCCTGGCCTGTGTGGACCCATATGCTGAACTGGGGTGTGCTTCCCATGCGGGAGGTCCCTGGTTTGGTTCTTACCCCCCAGTATAGCCCCAGGCTTGAGGGGGCTTGCCTCCCATGTGGGAGGCCCCCAGCCCAGTTCTCGCCCTGCGTGGCCCCTGCCCACCTGTGTGAAATGTAACTGTGTCATAAACTGATGATGTACAACTATGGAGATTGCTCTGGGCTCTCCCCCTTCACTCTGTCTGTCTCTGTCTGTCTCTGTCAAAAACAATAAAATAAATTTTTTTTAAAAGTAGCCATGGTCTCTTAATTCTACAATTTCTCCTCTTCTATTTATTTAGTGCCCTAACTCAAGACCCTAGGGAAAATCAGAAACTAATAGACACAGAAGTCAATATCATTGGATCTCAACTTTAGCACTCCTCAGGATCGCCTGGAGAAATTATTAAAACACAGATTGTTGGGCCATACTTCCAGAGTTTCTTATTTAGTGAATCTGGCATTTAGAGAATTTACATTTCTTTTAAGTTCTCCAGTGAAGGTTCAGGGAACACACTTTGAGAAACGCTGGTCTATATCATTGATGTTGAGAATGTGAAAGTTGGAGAAGGCCTTAAGGACTATCTAGACTGTCTTCCATTTGAATGTATTGTAGTGAGTCAGTAACTAGGCCAAGACTGTGAGCCAGTATAATAATCTTTCTAATTTACCAGGCTGATGGCTGAGCACAATTTCAAGTGTTATTTCCCCCAAGGCAATTGCATTTTAATGAGGATCCAACCTTTCAGCTATCAGGATGATGCTGGTGATGATTATCATGATTGTGGGGATAGCGTCTTACTGTTTGAGTTCCTTCAAAGCATCAGACACCTGCCATGCTGTCGCTTTGTGATGAGCTTGTGAAATGGTGAGCTTGCTATTCTTGTCTTCCAGACAAGGTCACTCAGGCTCAGAGAGTTCGGGTGGCTGGCCAAAGACCCTAGGGGAGGGCATGGTCTGCCCGTCACCAGACTCTTGTTCTCACCCACATACCATGCCATGTTCTTTATGAAGTAGGGTTGATTCTATAAAGCAAGTTAGGAATCAAAGACAAGGTAGGGTATTGGTGGCCAGAGAAATTACTTGACACTTTCTCCAGCCCTTGCTATGTTCCTTCCTATTGACAATGTTACTCTAGGACAGGGGCCCCTAACCCCTAGGCCATGGACAGGTACAAATCTGTGGCCTATTAGGAACTGGGCTATACAACAGGAGGTGATCAGTGGCAGCAAATACAGATTAACATTGGCAGAGAGGTTTGACTGCACAGAGACCATAATAAATCAATTGCTTGTAGACTCATTTCAAAACCCTATCAGTGAGTGGCAAGTGATAATTAAGCTACATCTGGTGGCAGGCTTTCTAGTGGCAAGTGAGTTGTATAATTATTTTACCATATATGACAATGTAATAATAATGATGGTAAAAATAAAGTACACAATAAATGTAATATGATTGAATCATGCCCAAACCATCCCACTACCCTACCCACCACTGGTCCATTGAAAAATTGTCTTCCATGAAACCGATTTCTGGTTCCAAAAAGGTTGTAGGCTGCTGCTCTAGGACACAGGATGTGACAGTTAATCCTTTGTAGAAATTGTCCTGCAGGCCTGGTGCCTGGCCAGCTGGAGCCATATTCTGCTTCTGTATCCTTGGGATGTCTCCATCATCTAGCTCTTTTTGCTCAGGTAACAGGCAGTCTCACTTGGGACAACCATGACAAACCTGCAGTTTCTCTCCTGCCTGTCCTCATGGCCACACACACATACACACGCACCACGCGCAGGGCATCTCCCTACCAAATGGCCTTGCTGCCCCTTTGGTTGTATTACTTTGTTGGCCAACTCCATTCTGTTCACTCTGGTTTGAAGCCAGGAGCCTAATTGACTTTGTACCCCGTGGACACTTCAGGAAAGCAGCCATCATGCTAATTGTGGGAGGGTTTAGCTGCCTTCTGCCCCACCTACTGAGCCCGCCCTGGTTTGCTGGCTTTTGCTAGCTCAGGGATGATCAAGTAAAGATTATTATCTTTCACTCCTTGGGTGGTAGGTTTTCTTACACCCTCCTGGAGGGCTGTGAACACCCCGATGGTCCTGCTTCTGGCCTGCCCTATTCCTTTACATCATGTCAGACAACCTCTTCTCACTGTTCTGAGACACCAGGGAGAGGCAGGCTCCTCATCTCCTGCTGAAGGTCTGCTTTTCCTGCACCCTCTGTGGGTCTCCATGTGCTTCGTACCTGAGTTCAGTTCCCTGCTACTTCCCTGGGGGCTGTGGTGCTTACACACACACTTACACAAATGTGTACATACTTGTGCACACACACATAGAGCATATTGCTAACTTGGTCGAAGTGGAAGAATGACTGGCAGGAGAGGAGTGGGTAGGAGAAAAGATGTTTCAGTAGCAGCTGACAGATAGATTTGAATCAAGTTGGGGACAGTAGGAAGGAGGAGGAGACGAAGCTTGTGTTGAGCCCTCACTATGTGACAAGCATAGTGTGTTGTATCCCATAATTTCACACTCAGAATAATCCTCTAGGAAGCAATTACTACCCCCAAGACTTTAGGTTTCCCAAAGAGCTGGGACGTGGCAGTGGGTTTTTTTGTTTGTTTGTTTGTTTGTCTCTGTTCAGAACCGCACTCTTTTCACTACACTGTGCTCAAGGAAGGAGGCTGAATCGCTACCATTATCCTCTTGGACAACTGCAATTACAGCAGAAACACTTGTGGATGTCACCCATGATGCCATCACCCAGTGGTGACCCTTCTTTTTTGGATTTGATTTTTCATGAACAGGAAGTTTTTATATAATGATTTTAAGACAGGTTATCACAATGTAAATCCTTACTATTACATGCTCTTCACTAAACACTATCATGCTGGTTATCATTTATTTAGCGAGAAGCCCTAAGCATGTCCCATTAAATGAGAAACGTAATCCTCCTTGGAACTCTGTGAGGAATGGACCATTTTACACCCAGTGGAGCTGAGGCCTGGAGATGTTAAGCACCTTGCCTGCGCTCATGCAGCCAGCAAGTAGTAGTGCTGGGATTCACATTCAACACTTGGAGGCCAGAGTCCAGCCTGGCTCTTGTTTACCACGAACAGTTGTTTCCCTTTGTACTGCATGCTCTTCTTCAAACACCATAGTAACAGTAACGTAATATTCCATCACCTAATGCTGTCATGTACCTGGCTAATTCTCAGTTGTTGAGCATTCCGATTATTTCCAATTCTTGCTCGTTTAAACAATATTGCCCTGAAAATGTTTGTACCAACATCTTTTCAGAAACTGAACAGTTCCTTAAGATAAATCCCTCGGGGTAGAATTGCTACATATGTACATTTAAAAGCATTTGATTTTCTTCACCAAATTGCCATTCCAGATACATCACACCAGCCCACACCCCTACCAGCAGTGTGTAAAACTATCCTTTCCCCCACAGATGCCTGGGGTTTGCAATACTGTGTCTCCTCATGGGTGGCACAGTGTATAACCCAGGGATCACTGATCCAGGCTGTGTGGCAGTGTGTCACCATGTCATGAGCATGGCCAGAGGAGCTAAGTTACGGGACACTTGAGACCGCTGAGCTCTGCTTTGTTGGGCGAAGGGCGGACAAGGAGAGGCTGTGTGTGTGCCATTGGATGGTGATCACATGAGGTCACATCCAGTCTCCAAGAAGTCCCTAGCACCCTAATGACTGCATCTACCGATGGCACTCCCCTGTGCTCTATACCTCCCAGTATTTCAGCAGCTCCATGAACCACCCGCAGAAAGACTATCATTGCCATTCCAGTGTGTTCTGTCACCAGCAGTGCTTCCCGGGAAATACTCAAGAGGGCAGGGACGCCAGGGGCCATTTCCTGCAGCTCTCCCCTCCCGAGTCCAGGCAGGCAGAGGGGGAGCTCAGACTTCTTTGGAAGCAGGTGTTCTGGGTCTGCCACTCACTGTATGTGCTTGTTTGGGACAAGTTATTTTTCTGAGCCTCAGTTACTTCATCTGCAAAATGGGATTCGAGTTCTGCTTTTGGAACTTCACCCTGGATGGAAACAATCAGGTTTCTGAAGGCCCTGGCCCCCAGCAGGTACCCCACACATACCCTGGACCTGGCACTGTGGACTACTTGATCTCCACCAGCACTTCGTTTCTGATGACGTTGGTGTTTGATGTTGGCTGCACCAGCATTCTTGTCTGGGGAACAGCACAGTTGCTTGCCCCTTTCCAAAAGCAATTAGTATGGTGTAGAAGAGCATAATGAGGTTCTTGTCTTGAAGGCTGTTGTCTCTGAAAGTTTGTGCTCCAAGTGAGTTTTGGGCAGGGCAGAGTCAGTGGTGCAATGAAAGGCCATGCAATCTCGTTTTATTACCAGTGTGGAGCAACAGAGAGAGTCATCAGTATCCCAGTGCATTTAGGACTTTGTTCATGGTGCTTAACCTTCCTCCAGTAATACAGGCTGATTATGTCCTCACAATGCTAAGGAGGATGCTCTCAGCACTGGGGCCAGATACCCTTAAGGTTCCCAGTCCTTCCCATCTGTACCGCTCTAGTGTGTGGGTGGACAGGGACCCGTGGCCTTTGGGGAAGGGCTTGGATCCTGGTTGCTGACATGCTTTTGCTGAGAGACAAGCCAGGGTGGTCTGTGTACCTGCTCTTGTCCTGGCATCCTGGGGATGGATGCCCAGATGCCCTTGACTTTCTCTAATTTTGACGTGGTCCTCTCCTCCTTTCTCTAAAGTCTGCATAGTTGTTCTTCTTATGTATGAACCAAGTGCCTTTTGTTTTGTTTCCTTTTTCTTTTTTAAGGGAAAGGGAAGAAATGAAGCAAAAAGTTTAGATGCAGGCCAGAGACACAAAGGAGACTTCCCCAAGTGTTTGAGTAGTGTTGGGGGGCTGGTGCCCTGGGAGATGGCAGAGCTCTGCCAGGCCTTTGTGTTGGTAGAGGGCAAGGCCGCCTGCAGGCCCCAAGGGCACATAGGAGGCTGGGGTAAGGGGTGGTGTGTACATTGTGTATGATAGCGTGGGCTGTGTAACAAGATTAGAGAAAACAGTTTCATCAACTTGTCCAACGATCACAAATCCCACTCAGTTAGGTACCAATCATGTCCATCTTTTTGTATATTGCATTTCACGTGTATGCAGATCAATAATGATGGTGTCCCCATCCTATTGTTTCTACCTCTTACATTATATATAGACATACACATTTCTGTATTTCTGCACGGTCTTTATAATTACTGTCTGTTGCATGAAAGTCCATCAAATTTGTGAACCATAATTTATTAAACTATTTCCCTAAATTGAATATGTAAAGTTTCCCATGCTTACTTTATAGTCAACATCAGATTTAAAATACCTGTCATATCTCTAAAATACATAGATGCATTTGGCTTACTTTTTAGTTTAAATTCTCAATTTGCTAAGGTAAAGGATATGAGCATTTTGAAATGATCATGCTATGCATTGCTGCATTACTTTCTAAAGGATTGTGTCATTCTGTGAGCCTATTGCTATGGAGAACCATGTCCATTTTGTCACAACATCACCAACAACTGGCTATTATTGATTAAAAACAAACAAACAAACAACAACAACAAAACTACAACAAGGGGATGCTGGGATAGCTCAGTAGTCGAACACTTCACTTGTAATTACAAGGTCCGGGATTTGGTTCCTGGCCCCGGGCTATGCAATCCCATATGCTGAACTGTAGCATAACTGCTAACCACCCAGATGGCTCAGCTATGAGGGCCCCAGTGCAATTTGTGTCCCATGTATCCCCACATCCACCTGTGTAGAATGAAACTATGTTATAGCTAATAATGTACAAATATGGAGACTGCTCTGGGCCCTCCCACTTCTCTCTCTTTCCTCTCAAAAACAATAAAATAAATCTTAAAAAAAAAATGACAACATTGTCAAAGTAGCAAATTTTATTTCTAGGCTACATTAACTTTCAATCTCCACTTTGTTGGATGATCTGCCAGTACTTTCCAGAGCTCCTGGAAGAATCTTGGGTTGTAGTTCCAGGACCCCAGAGCTAGCTGGGGAGGGCTGTCTGGGTTCCTTTTCCTACCTGGGCTGTTTATAGAGCCCAAGGCTGGGGAGAGCTAGACTGAGTCCACTGGCCTTGTCTCTGATTTAAGTTTTCAGCAACCACATTCCAAGGCATTGATGCATGGTCAGTCAGTGATTAGAACTTCAGGATACATTTCACATTGTAAATGAGCCAGCCAGATAAAGGTAATTTCACCTATTAAAGAGGTGAAGTATCGTAATTTTTCTTCTTTTAATGCAGAAAGCAAATTTGTGGTATCACTTTTATCTCTTAGGCATTTTGAAATAAAATGTCAACAATCTATTGTAAACAGCTCACTGCCTATCATGCCTCTTCATAGAGAATATCCTTCTTCAGTCGCCAGAGCCATCTGGGAACTGGGGAAAGAATGGGACTGGGAGGCAGGAGGAAGAATGAGGTGATATGAATAGGAAGAGGTACCAGAGCCAGCTCTAAAGCTCTGTTGTGCCATTTGGCCAAAGGACTCCCAGCTCCTGCAGGAAGGCATCTCATTTACCCTCCTCTCTCTATGAGGGACTGCCCATGGCACATAGTAGAGAAGAGACTAGGTTCCTGCCAGTGCTTTTCCTTTCTAAGAGACTGAGGGAAAAAACCCTCAACAGAAAGAAGTTGTTAGTGTAAATAGGAAATGAGAATGTCTCAAAGTGGCCCCTGACGTGGAGTTGAAGGGGTGGAGGGTGGAGGGAGAGGGGTGGAAATTCCTCCCTAATGGAAGTATAGAAGAGAGAAGAGGCTGAGCCCCCAGAGGAGAGAGTGGACCTCAGAGCAAAATGGGGGAAATACTCAGACTCCAGAAAGGAAGAGGGTGAGCTTGCGATAGGAGGGGAGGGAGAGAGGATTTTCTCGGCTCTCCTGGAGGCAGATGTGTGATATATTGGACCCCCTACATACGAGAACCCAGAGCTAGTGGATAGGCAGCACAGAGTAAGATGGTGGATACGTAATGACCAGGGGCCACACGTAAAACTGTTTCTGATCCTACAAAAAATGAAGCCCATCGCAGAATATTTTTTGGAGGGAGGGTGCTGGAGCTCATTCTGCACGGGTGTATGTAAAAGGCACATCACAGTAATGGGTGGCATATTTGGGCTTCTTATAAATAGCTGACATCTGAAATGTCCCTGAGAACATGTTCAGACCTGAGAAGCCTTCTGTCTCACACAGTGTCTGTGACACACCATGAGGATCGGGGGAGACCTCTGCGAGGTTCTGAAAGTTTGACTGGAAACTGATGATGTTGGGGAGCCCAGGGGACATCTTGGTGCTGCATTTTACTCAGAGTGGAGCTAAGAGAGGAGAATCCAGGATACTCTGGGACGCTGAGAAAGTGAGGAGGGATGTTGGGGGTGGAGAACACTGCATGAGGGTAGAGCCTGACTCTAGGTGGGACTTCTGATTGGCCCACATACAAAATGTGGCACGTAAGCCTCCCCAGGTCCTCCCTGTTCTGGCATTGTCAGGTAGACTGGGGATCAGCCACGTGCTTCTTGAAACAGACATACAAACTATAATAGTAAAGTTAGTCCCTGATTACAAATGGGGACATTGATGTCATTCAGCAGCATCTCTTCTCTGCTGCCTTTCCAATGAGCAAGGATGGGCACCTGAGGCGTTGGCAGCATCGCTTCTGTACATTTTCTGCCTTTTCAGCCTCGGCCAGCAGCATCCCTCCTGCCACTGTGCTCACCTGTCACTTAGCCTAAACTGGAGCCACAGATGCTTGTGGCTTGAAGAAATCCCAGTGCCCCGTTCGGATGGCCACGTCAGGCTTTTGTCAGAATCCATTTCCACTTCATCTGGTCCAGCTTATTTCTTTTTCCTTTTTGGAACATCACTTGAAAGGTAGAAGCGAACCTGATCTTAATTCTTCCTTCAACATGACGTGCCCTTTTGAAATCGTACAAATAACAATGTCTGATTGTCATGTTGAATTGTGAGCACGGATGTAAAATGTTCCAAAGTCAGACTAAAGCCCAATAGTAGGTCATAAGTCAATATTTTGCTGAGAAACTCGGTAACTAAGAGGTTGAAAATTTCTATCTTTTCATGAGAAAATTTGTTTGCCAGCAGGAAAAAATTTCAGACTGTTATCTTTCCGTGGGGAGGGAGAGAGATGAGTGTAATTTTGCAACCTGGGTCAAAGTCTTTAGGGACTTCTAAAATTGGCTTGGCCAAGGAGTGAGGATTTGATGTAATGCCTGAATTACTTCCTGAGGTGACAGTCAATGGGTAGAGCAGGTGTGTCATTTCTTCCAAGGTTATTGGGCAAATGGTGTGAATGGCTAGGAGCAGCCTATTTCTGTCTAGGAATGCAGCATTCTGCCAACACATCCTTCTGGTGGAAAATTTCCAATGAGGAAATGAGCCATTTTGGCCCATGTGCACTTAGGATCCCAAAAGAACCCAAGTCTTGACTAGCTTCTTCTAAGCAGCCATGGCACTCTTTGGAAAGTCTCAGTGGACATGAAGAGTCAAGTGAATAAAGGAAGGAGACAGGAACACAGCCTTGACAATACCACACAGTGTATAGCTTGCCAGGTTGGCCTTTTGTTGTTTGTGATGCTTCAGTGCTGCCACTAAGCCCAGACAGCTCTTCTAGCATCTTGTGGGAGCTATAGTCAGAGGGAAGGAAAAGGCAAAGAGGTGTATGCTCACTATACAAATAAAACCAGACACTCTGCTGCATTAAAAACATTATGCTTTATTTTAAGCTGGCTAAGTGACAATGTCTACTTTGTGTCTCCTTCCAAAAAGCTAAGCATCTTACAATTTTTTCTGAGTGCCCAAACTCTAGGCAAAGTCAGCGCTATGCTTCAGGATGGAATTGACTGTCTGCTATGGATGCATGTGAGGGGGGAGAATTTAGCTGTGGCCATAGGCAAATTCCTGATGGAATAATCTGCAACCATGGCAGTGATGTAGAAACAGTGACACTAGCAACCTGATCTTGTGTGTGTGTGCGCATACACATATATGTGTGTGTGCGTGCACATATGTGCATATATGTATGCTTGTGTGCATATTAATATGTGCTTGTGTGTCTGTATGTGATCCTTCTGTGCATGTGTGTATGTATGTAACACTCTGGTGTGGGCAGTGAAAGTCAAGTGGCAGAAACCCAGCCTGGCACCGTAATAATCAAGAAAAACCCTGTCCTCAATGGGTTCTTCCCCATGCATGGCAAGCTCATGATTTAGATATGAAGTCATGGTCACTCTGGGGCACTGAACTTAGGGCCATCTCCCACATGCACCCTAAGCAGGGCTCCATCCGATTCAAAGTACACATGTTAAATGGATACTATTATGCTCCCTCTAAATATCTGGTTGGAAAATATCTCAATTCGTTGGGGCTAGACTTTCTGCAGTCTCCAAGATGAGCCCCTTGACATGTGAAATAGGTCCCTGTCACTGTGACGTGTGCCTCATGGGAGTCTGCTAGGGGCAGCAGCATTACCACCTCTTCTGTCTAACCACAGTGAATGGCACGAACTGTGGTGGAATCTGTAGACCAGAAAATCGGAGGAGAGCTTGCTGGAGGGCAAGAGGACCATGTTGGGTCCCTCAAATGCCACCATTGAGATGCCTCACTGCTTGAAACAAATGCAGCAGGCCAGCCTGCCTGACTCCGTGGTGCTGTTGGTCTTTCAGGCAAAGAAGGGGAACTACGCCTTTCTGTGGGATGTGGCCGTGGTGGAGTATGCAGCCCTGACGGATGACGACTGCTCTGTGACCATCATCAGTAACAGCGTCAGCAGCAAGGGCTATGGGATCGCCCTGCAGCACGGCAGCCCCTACAGGGACCTCTTCTCCCAGAGGTAGGTGTAGTCAGCAGGGCAATGCCAGCAGCCACCTGTGCTGGGCTTGAAGGGTAGTCACCTCTTAGGAAATGAGAGCCAGCACAAACTCTTTATTCATCACAATCTCCTCAGCACTGACGAGTCCCAGTACTTGCCGCCCTCCTGAACAGTTCCTGCCAGGTCCTGGGACAAAGAAAAAGAGTATATGGTCCCTTTCCATGAAGGTGCGCAGTGTCGGTGGGAAATTCAGTGTGAGTGTGATGTCAATAGGGCAGTAAGTGTGACAGAGAGGATAGTCTGGGGATGGAGGTGGGCATCTGACCAAACCCAGGAGACCAGGGAGGACTTTCCAGAGGAGGTGACACCCAAGGCCTGAAGACTGAGTAGGGGTTTGCTAGATAGGCCCCTACTCAGCCCCTATTCATTTAAATTAAATGAATAATTACTTGACTCTGGCAAAGGCCCAATAAGTACTCCTTAAAATAAATACAAAATGGAAAGAGTCAACGTGGAGACTTGAAAAACAGAGGGGTCACAGAAGCAGGAGGATTCCATTGTTCCTTATACGTTGTCTGGGGGGCAGATGTGTTGGCTGGAATGGAGGGGACCTATTCCTCATTACCTGCCTCTTCCGCATCCTCCCAGGCCAGCTTCCTGGTAGTTATTAAGAGTACTAGCAAATGGTAGGCATGTTGGGGGACGTGAGGAGGAGGGCTGAATAGAAGGGCATATTCAGTAGCCAAGGGACATGAATACCCTCCACCGGAAATGAATGCAGTGTGCCGAGTTTGTATTGACTGACTTAGTTTCCCATGTGGCTTTCTGGAGTGAGTCTATCCCTGGGGTTGAAACGTCTCTGTTCCAAGCTTCCAAGTTCTCTCTGTCTGGACTCCTGGCCAGCCTCATTGAGAAAAATAGTCTCTCATCATCCTACCCCTGCTTTCTGCCACAAGAATTCCTTACCTTAGTCCTTGACCAGGGACCTGGCCTCAGCGGAGAGGGTGGCAGTGAAGAGCACAGATCAGCTCAGAGGCCGTTTCCCGGTGACCAGCCTGCTCACAGGGGCTCCTGTCCCCAGAGATATCTGAGCCTTGGGTCCACCGCTCACACATGTCTGTGAGGTGACATCTTATTGGGTGAAGGAAACATATCTATAGAGCCCAGAGAGGAACCCCTAAGGACAGGCTCTATCTTGTTCTACTGAAATCCGAAATGTGGCAGAAATGGCCAGGTGAAAAGGCCCACAGGGTGCCCAGGCTGAGAGGCAAACCCCAGTGGCCTGACGAACACATTCCTTCCAGCATCGAGAATCATCCATTTTGAGTAGGCTGACCGGATGTACCATTTGAAACAGGACGGAGAACAACGGCCTACTGACACGAGGCTGTTGTTTTTGATTTTTTTGTTTCATATAAAATGGTGCATCTGGTCAGCCTAATTTTGAGGGGGAAAGAGTCCTTAGAGATGATCAGTTTAACATCCTGAAGCTCAGAGGGTAACTGACCCCTGGGGTCACCCAGCCAGCTACGGGCAGAGTTGGAAGACGGCAGGTCCCTGAGCCCCAGTGCTGTTAGGCCTCTGCGCCCTATCACCTCCCTTCTGCCTCGTCCAAGCAGATTTTGAGCGGCTCTTTTTGTGGGCACCCGAGCCTAAACCCCATCTGGGAGAGGCCAAGGAGGAGGGCCCGTGACTCATCCACTCAGAGGCTTGTTTGCAAAACTGAGGAACAGGGTAGATCTAATTAAGCTACATGAGGCTTTGGGGTTTTCTTTAGATTCTGGTTAAGTCTACATTCTGTGCCTCCCTTTGCTCCCTGGAGCAGAGAGAGATGACAGCAGAGAAGGAGGAGCAGTGATTTATCAGTGGCTCAGCTTAAAGGCATGAAGAAAGAATGGCTTCTCTCCAGATGCCTGACGCACGGTGTTCTTGGGGTTTGCCCTGGTGGGTTTCCTGAGACAGAAGGCTCAGGGCATTCCACAGGCCATCAACCTGTGAGCACCTCTCTGGAACAGCTGGCTGGGAGCCTTGGGGCCAATGTAGCAGCAGCAGCAGACAGCTCATGTGCCCCAAGACAGAGCTCCTGGAAGCACAGGGTCCCAGTGAGGGAAGCTTCGTCCCTGTGCACCCGCCCTGCTCAGAGATCTGCTGGAAGCAGCTGAAGTGAACGTTGGTGCCCTGGAGAAAGGCGAGAGCTCGGTTCTCAGCTGGATGTTTGATGGAGTCAGGGCAGGGAGGATCCCAAACAAGGTCAGAGGGGGTCCTGAGAATACTCACCCTGGAGGAGATGAGTAGGCAGAGGGTGCTTGCTAACCGCCAGTGTTGTAAGAATTGCTGGGTGCAGAAGGAATCTGAGGTCCTTTGTGTGGCTCCTGAGGGCAATAAACCAGGGCTGGGGTGGGGGTGTTGGGTCCCAAGGGAGCAGGCTTGCCCTGGGACAGGCCTGATCCTTACCTGTCCTCTTGCTCTATTCAAAATTTCTTCCAATGGAGACCCTGTGGGCTGCTGTCCTGGCCCCAGGGGCCTCCATAAAGAGAGGTGGCTAGTTTAGTTTCCTTGTTATTCTGGCAAGGAGTGATTTATTGGTCTTTACTTTCATCAGAAAGCCATGTCTCTATGACTGTAGGTCTATGTACCCAATGGGCTGTATTGTCATCTGTGTCTATATTGTAGCCCCTCCTGGGTTAGAAGCATGCCCCTCTACCACCCCAGCCTGGCCAGATGGGCGTCTACCTGGGGGGAAGCTCAGACCTCGTGTTGGCCACTGACTGCTGCTAATGGCTCTTCTAGAGGCTCTGCGGTATGGTACACACAGAACTTGGAGCTGGCTCTAACCTAGGCATGCTTGAGAGAAGCGGGGCTGCAGGTCCAGGGAGCAATTCTCCACAGCATTTATAGCAAGCAGGTCCCATGTGAAGAGCAAAGTCCAGTCCCGTGTGGAATGGCTGTAGCTTTCCTTCCCTTAGTCTGGGAACTCAGTTACTTCCTTGAATATGGATATGCTCCCTTGCTTTGGTAGAGGACAGTCTGTAGAATACAGCTTATGTGTGTGTGGCTGAGTCTGAGAGCTGTAGCCCATCTGTGGACCACAGCATGCAGAGTGGGCATTCAATAAATGCTTAGCGACTTAATGGCCATTTATAGAGCATCTACTGTGTAGCAGGCTCCACAGCTATTGACTGAAAGAAAGCACCTGCAATTATATCTGTCTGGAAAATAGAGCAACTGGCTTCTGGATGTGGCTATGATCACTCTGGCTTCCTCAGAAGCAGTTTAGATTATTATGGTGTGCATTAGGTTAGCTTTGTCCTAGGACTCATTTTGTGCCTGTGACTTGCTTTATCTTTCCTCTGTTGCTTACATACTTAAATTTGCTTTTTGATTTGTTTGATTTTTATCTTATTTGTTATTTTCCTATAAACTGCCTTATATTCTTCCTGGGATAATATTGGGCATAACAGCTACATACAAGTACAAGAAGCGGGAAGAAGAGACACATCAGCAGAATTAAGCAGGCTTCCTGATGTTTCTGTCAGTGAGTGGAAGAGGGGTGATCTGGCTGCACAGCCACGCTCTGGACATGGTCTCTCCATCCGCGGGGCCAAAACCTGACTCTCAGAGAGCAGGTTGACTGCACTTAACAGCCTGGTGTTCTAGAAAGGGCTTGGCCTCCCAGGTCAGCATGACCCAGCTCTGAAGAGGAGCTTTGCCACTTTCTAATTGCAACCGTGGGCCCGTCATCTAGATTTTGAGCCTCAGGTTTTCCATAGGTAACACATGCATAGTATGAGTTACTTTGCAGGCTGTTAGGAGGATGAAAACCATGTAAAGTGATCAGTCCCCACTATGTTCTCAATAAAAGGCAGTGCATGTTAACCCGGGACTGACAGGGCCGCCGGCCAGCATGCCATCAGACTGCAGTACTAACCAGCTGTTACGCAGTGCTTCGTGCTTGCCAGATCTTGAGCTGACAGGCTGTATGTGTTCCCTCTTTTCATTTGTTGTAATAATTCAGCGAGGGAGGTGAATTTATTATGATCTCAGAGTTTAGTGATGAAAGAGCTAAAGCGGAGAGGTTTTATAACACGGCAGAGTCTGGGTTAGAACTGAGCAGAACGTGTGCCAACAAACACGAAGCTTAGCTGTCTTTCCATAATGAGCGGGCACTTTAATCACGAGTCTTGTCAAAGGTCCTGAGGTCCTACATATCCAGCCCTGAGTTCCTGGAACAGCCTGGAGGCCCAGCTCACTTGCACCTGCCAGCAGAGACTTAATTAATGGCTAGTCAATATGAGCCAGTGGACGTATAGATGTGCTGCTCCTCTAACACATCCTGAGCCCCATGAAGGTAGTGAAACATGACAACTGCCCCATTAGAAATGAGATATGCCAGGTGAGAGACCTACAGCCTCAGCATCATACTGAGCATTACCCCATGCACACAAATGCAGCATGTACATCATGCGTTCATCTCAAGGACCAAGCTCCTACTTGCATCCAAAGTCTTTTACGCTGATCTGCACCCTGAGCACTGACCAGGCTTTATCTAATTAATGGCCATTTTTGTTTGGATTGTTTTTCAATATTCAGTTAATCCATTCATACATTTATTGATGCAACAAACATCCAAGGTGTGCTGGCCACTGTGCTTGCTCAAGGGAAACAGAGAGAGTAACACACAGCCCCTATCCTGAAGGAGCAGCTCACCTTGTGGGGACCATGCCACTGTGTTGAAAAGATGAGGGAACTGAGGTCAACTCGGGCAAGTCACTAGTCTGGGGACAGCCTACCAATGAGAGGCCCTGTTACCCTGGGCCCATGATGCTGGCAGGTCAGGGAATGCCCTCTGCTGTCACCCTCACTGTTCACCAGCCACAACCTGTGTGTGGTCATTGATCTCAGCCTCAGCCTGTGGTGACAGCTGGCCTGCAGTGTCAGTCCAGGGCAGAGCCTGCTCAACTGGCCGGTGGGCAGTGAGTTTCTCTTCACTCTAAAGAACCACTGCTCTCAACCTGTGTATCCCCAGGGGGCCCAGAGAGATACAGAGGGTGTTGTCAGCTGAATACATTGCCATAGACTGGGCTTAAAGCTAGGCTGACCAGACATCTCATTTTAAATGGGGCAGAAAACAATGTCCTGTCCCATTTTAAATGGTACATATGGTCAGTCTAGTCTCATGGGGCTAAATTCAGGGTGTCAGTAGGCTGACCATACATACTTTTGGGAATGGGGCAGTACTGTTGTTTTCTCTCCTGGTTAAAATGGTACAGCAGGTCAGCCTACTTGTAGAGCCCCCTCCCCAAATGCAAAAGCTTGGACATGAGTAGCCTGGCAGTTACCAGTTACCTCTAGTTCACTGTTCAGACCCCTGGATTATAGAGGGAGCCCATTAAACACCACAACAAAGGAAAACTGCCACCCAGCCGCCTGGGCAATATAAGCAGGAGGGATGCCCCGCCTTCATGCTTGGCACGGAGATCCAAACTTCCTTCCACCCCCTCAGAGTCCGTGTTCTTGGCTCTGCCTGCTTTGTTATCCGCATCTCACAACACCCTCATCCTCACACACTGCTCTGCAGTCTCCCTGGCCACATGTTAGCTTCTCAGATGTGCTGAACGTGTACCCCATACAAAACTTTCAAACCTGGTCCTCGTCGTTTTCCTTCTCCTCGCTGAATGCTAACCCTGCTGACCACACAGTATCTTTGGGAAGATATTTCACCTCTTTGTGCCTCAATCTCCCCTGTAAAAATGGGAAAATGGAAGTAACCATCTCAAAGGGTTACCATAAGAACTAAACACTAAATGTCAAGCACTTAGGATACTTCTTGACACAGAATGTGCTGAATGAGTGTGAACTCTTTCATGACTAGTCATCCTTCAGGTTGCCATTTGCCTCTCACTCCCTGATGAGGCACTTTCTAACCCTCCAGTCTAGGCCACCCTCCCATGTACGCTGTCCTAGCACCTCTGTGTTCATGTTGTTGCACTGGCCACAGCTTCTGTCTCCACATGGAATTTTCTTAACGCTCCTGTATGTCCTCTAGACCATAAGCTCAGCAGTGTTGAACTCGTACTTGGCACAATGCAGACGCTTGTTTAATCAAATGAATGAATGATTTGGTGACTTCTGGTAAGAGAGACTTAGGATACGGTTATCGAAGTTTGAAAGGAAACATCTTCGTAAGCATGAGTATCCTAAGTGTGAGCGTGTGTGTCTCATTCACATCTATATTCCCTGATTTCACACTCAGAGCTTGCCCCAGCGTTCCGTGTGAAGAGTCCTTACATTCTTTGCTGTCCTTACCCTGGGCAGTAGGCATGGTGGGAGAAGGCATGTAAGGAGAGTGACAAAGCCCATTGTGCATTTTGGGATGAGCTCTTGCTTGCAGAGTGAACAGACCAGAAGGGGAAAAGCCGAGGCTGAGTGTTGCTACGATGGTCCAGCGTTGTCCGCAGTGGGGCCAGGGCGCTGGGGCCAGTGTGGTGGGGAAGGGACCGGGACCCCATGGTGTGTGGACAAAGCCAGTAGCTGTGGCTCATATCTTGTAGGATCCTGGAGCTGCAAGACACTGGGGACCTGGATGTGCTCAAGCAGAAGTGGTGGCCACACACCGGCCGCTGTGACCTCAGCAGCCACAGCAGCACCCAGGCCGATGGCAAGTCCCTCAAACTGCACAGCTTCGCCGGTGTCTTCTGCATCCTGGCCATCGGCCTCCTCCTTGCCTGCCTGGTGGCCGCCCTGGAGCTGTGGTGGAGTAGCAACCGGTGCCACCAGGAGACCCCCAAAGAGGTCTGTGCCCCGGGTCCTGCTTCTTGTTTCTGCAGCCTAGAAGTGGAGGGGCCCCTGGGCCACACGCAGGTGGTCTTCTTCCAGTTAGTATTTACCCACATCACTTGTCCGGAGACAGCGTTGTTTTAAATTGGGGGTGGGGGGTGGGGGATGTCATTCTATTTTGATTTTAAAGCCAGAGAACAAAGGTCAGGGATGTTTTCTTGCTTGAATGAAGTGCCAAGGCCACTCAAGTTCTGATTTTAATGACAGAGCGGGTACAGCGTGAGCAGTGCCCCAGAGCCCTTCTCTACTGTGTGCCGCCCATGTGCCTTCCTTCTTCTCTCACCCCTCCTTGCAGGGCCTGGCCTTGCCCATTTTCCTCCCCGCATACCCAGCACAGGCCCTGCCAGAGTCCAGCTTCTGGGCACCTGCCCTTCCAGATTCTGCCCTTGACATTTCCTTCTCATTGGGGTTTTGCTCTTCTGCAATCTTCTCTCTCTCTCTCTCTCTCCTTCTCCCTAATGCCTTCGTTAAGTTTCCCCCAGAGACAACTGCTCCACTAAGGGAGGGCAGCAAGCAGTGTCACTGGTGATGCTGCCCCACTGGCAGAAACCTAACCCTGGGTGTCATAGTGCAGCCACTCTACCACAGGGCTGTCACTGTGGACTATATATACCTCAGCTACTTCTAGAATCACAGCTCCACTTTCCAGTTTACGTGCAGTCAAGCAGGTATACATTTCAAACAAGATACGGTGAAGTGACCTGTGCCAAATCCAAAGAGACAGCACGTAGGCCATGGCCCCCATCTCTGTCACCTGGAAAGACCAGCTGGTCACACCTCATACATCAGGCTGTAATGGAGCCCCTGGTGGAGTGGGGCTAGGACGGACTCTCCACTCATTCCACGCAGTGAGTTCTCTGTCGTCGTACTTAGATTTTGCTGGAAGGAGCTTGCTGTTCAATTCAGTAAGTCTGGGGGCAGCCACGTTTCTCATGTGTCTTCTGTGTACCTCCATGTATGGAAATGCAGGACCAGGGTCTCCTATGGCCTTGGTGGCCCTCCTGTCACCCCTGGACCACAGGAGAGAAGGAAGGAAGAGATTGAAGGAAAACCCACTGAATGAGTGGTCCCGTCCCACGCTTCTTTTGTATTGGAGCGTTTTCTGTGAAGTTGCTGGGAAGGACACCGAATTATTCTTACAATTAGTTTTAAGGAAGAGCCACAAATATCTCCCTGTCCAGCCTTGTCCTCATGTCAGCTCCCCCTCCCTGCCGTGGCCAAGGCACCTTCTCTCTGCTTCTTCTCCGCACCCAGGTCTATATGCAGAGGCATCATTGGGCAGCCAGGCTGGATGGTCCCCGTGAGATGGGGAGGACCAGCTCACATCGTATCGAGTCTCTGACTTTTCTGTTTTTTCATTTTGGTTGGTTTGCTTGTTTGACCCAAGCCCACAGCCTGATGTCTTCTGTGCAAATTCCCCTGCACTGGGGGAGCAGGGGAGCTTCCCCAGGTGGGTGAGTATTGCATTGCTGTGGAGATGCTGCCCTGGGACGGTGTGGAAAGAGTGGGGACCAGGGGACACAGGCTCAGGCTCAGCCCCCCAGATCGTCCTGGGTGAGCCAGGTACACGGAGAGGCCACCCTTCCTCTGGATTGGATGTCCTTGTCTGCTGTCAGTCATGTCCTTTCACATTCTCTAGAGTATTGTTGAGAGACAGACCAGTCTGGATGGCCCAGGATGAATGTCAGGGTGTGAGAAAGTGTGTGAGTATGAGTATGAGAGGAACAGCTTCCTTCTCGCCAGGAAAGCATTCTGTCTTCCGTTCTGGCTTCAGCATAAGCTCAGGCACAAGAGGTGAGGATGAAATACATTGGTCCTGCTTATAAAATGTGGAACTTTCTGCCCAGGCCACCAACCTGCTTCTGGATAAAAACAAGAACTTGACAAGACAGGTTGGAAAAGCATAGTAACTGCCTTTCCTCCAGCCCCTTTGAGGGTGGCATGTAAGAGAAGGAAATGTTCCACCACTTTCCTGTTTTCCTGGGTTTCTGATTTGCAAATGCAGTATCTTCCTCCCCCTTCTTCTTCCTTTCATCAGGGGGCTTACCTCCATGCAGGCACATGGGGCTGAGAGTCAGCCAAGGCACCACCATCCTGTTGATCAGGGCTTCCCTGAAGCGAGCAGCAGTTTCCATCCTGTACTCAGTCAGCCAAGGCGTGGCAGGGTCCTCAGGGCTCTGGGACTGCTCAGGGACGGCTTAGGGCTTGGGGTTGTTACAGCTGAGTGTTGAAGGACTGGTCCATATCCAGAGCTGAGATGAAATTGGAAGCTGCCTTTTAGGCAGAGCAAACAGCATGGGGGTAAACAGTCACCACACCTCCCAGAGCCCTGGGGATGGGAGTGCTGGTGCCAGCAAGGGGCTGGGCATGGAGGGTGCTGAACTGGGAAGCAGAACTTGCTCTAAAGAACTTGGATGCCAGGGGGTTTGGACTTTATCACACAGGGAGTAGGAACCAGGAACAGGGTTATAACAGCAGGATTTTAGGAGCCTATCTTTCAAATCTTCCACAAATAATGAGGGTATTTAATCCGGACCAGCTTATTTTTCTAAAGATTTATTTTATTGTTTTTGACAGAGACAGAGAGAAACAGAGATAGAGAGACACAGAAAGGGAAGGGCCCAGAGCAGTCTCCATAGCTGTATGGCATGACATCAGTTTTCAACATAGTTTCATTCCACACAGGTGGGTAGGGTCAGACAGGGCGGGACCCTATGAGCACGCCTCCGTGAGCTGGGGGCTGAGCCGGGAGGCCTCTCATATGGGAGGGTCGCCCCAGCAAGAACTGAACTGGGGGCCTTTCACATGGGAAACACACCCCAGCTTAGCATATGGGTCTGCACAGGCCATGGTCCAGATTTGATCCTTGGACCCTGGGGCTACAAGATGAGTGCTTAACCCGCTGAGCCATCCTAGCTTCCCCCAGACCAGCTTTGTGTTATTGGCTGCCTGTGTTTTATGGAGCAACATTTGCAATTAGGTGAGAATGTCTGGTTCATCTTAGAATGCTTTATTTGGGGACACTGGCCATACTTATGAGCTAGAAACCGGTCTTTGGCTGGAGTCCTCATTGTGTTTAATGGCTTGTGCTGAGATGTCTTCAGAGTTTTAACCCCTACTTGAGGAAGAATTGTGATGTGCATTCAACCTCTTAATACTCACATGGATTGAAGCTTGTACTTTTTCTTTTCTTTCTTTTTTTTTTTTTTGAGAATCAGATGATTTTGTAGCTACCCAGTGCAGGTGAGTGCACCACACTGTGTGGGTGCAGGAAAGAGCCGCCCACTAGATTGATGAGGGAAGTGGAGTCATTAGTCTGCCAATAAAATATTCATGAAATAAAGATGAGAAATGCACAAATGGGAGATGACATGAGGAGTGAGGGATGAATCACCCATCACTGGGCTAGGTGCTTGGAATTCTCATGACTCCCTGCTTTGCCTGCCCTGCCCTGCCCTGCCCTGGCCCCTGGTTCCATAGCAGACAGGAGCTGCCAGGTGCCTCTTAGGCATCAGCAGCAGAGGAGCAGCCGTCCCCCTTCATTGTCACCAGTGGGCCGTCTCTGTGTGCGTGCCCCATGACACCCTCCAGCTCTCTTTGGAAGATTTGCTCCTCAGGACATTGCTTTGGCTCTACACCCTCCCCTGCCTCTACCCCTCTGATGCCTCTTTAATTCCATGTACAGATTTTCTCTCCTGTGCCTTTTCTTTCTTCCATGTGTGCCAACCTCACAGTGTTGCCTTGAGCTTCAAAGAGGAAGGTGTGCCAAGTGCCTCACGCAGCACGTGCCCCCCAGGACATGCTTAGTGAATGGTGGGCAAGGGGCAACTCCCTTAAAGAACCTTGTGATAGGCAGGAAGGGATGTAGGGATGACCAGTCACATCTTAAGGTACCTTCTGTGTGCCTAGAAAAGAACATGTTACCTTCTTAACTCTGCTTGAGTCTCTTCAGCACCATTTGAGGAAGGCGTCCTTATTCTTGGAGAAATGGGACTCAGAAGTAGCACGGGCAAAACTGGGATGTGAATGAAGAGTGTAACTGGGGATTCTACCCAGGCCAGGATCCTGGATCCCAGCTACGCTTTTATATCCTCTGAACCCCGTTTTCTCCCTTCTGCTGAAAACTGAGTCTGGCCCAATGGCTACACTGCTGATCTAAGAACATTTAGCATGAGGCAAAGGATAGTAAGTGCATGTTTCAGCCTTCAGCCTAGGATCTTCCAATAAGAAGGAAGGCATGAACACTTATCATACACAAGTGTGTATTATAACAGCCACTCTGACATGACTCCCTTCTGCAAACTCCCCTGTACCTCCACGGGCCACCCCCCTGTGTCTACACTCATGCTGGGGGCTGATTCTGAATTGCCACTAATGGTGCACCTGTCTGTCTCTGCTTCACATCTGCTGGCACTTCCCACCTCTGCATTCCCATCACTTCTTAGTCTCTGGAACATTGGAACCTCTTCTCGTTAAGGGATGATGAATATAACTGAAGTACTGAGCACCTTCTAAGTGCCAGGGACCAAGATGGATGCCTTACAAAGGACATTAGCTCATCTGGTAGTAGGAGCTCAAAAGTATTTATTGAATGAATGAACCAATCTGGGCTCCTATAAAGAAAATGTTATTAATGTTAAATTGTTGTGTAAATCATTGCAGCTGGATCAATGGTTTTCAATTCTTGCTGCACACCAGAGGTGATTAATCCTGGAGCTTTATAGCAATACAGATGCTTGGGCTCTCCAAAAGGTTGTATTAGATAGAGCTGGGCAACTGTAATTTCTAGAAGCTCCACGTGTGCTTTTCACCTGGCAAGGGTGAAAACACTGGTCTGTACTACCCTTCCAAATGGAAATTGAGAACACACAGCCCAGGTTTGAGAGCTGAGCAGATGTGGGCTCTAATTCTGGCACTCCACTTACCTTGGAATTGTGTCACCTTGAGCAAGACCCTTCACCTCAAACCTTGGTTCCCCACGTACACCTGTTCCAATCAGCCCTGGTGGGAGGTGTTCATTAGCCCCGTCCTTTTGTGCCCTCTCCTACAAAATCTGCAATTGAGCCCGTCAGAACTCTTTCTCATCATGCTCTGGAAATCTTCCCATCATCTTCTGAAATTACTTTATTGACTTCACATTCAGCTTCTTTTTTTTTTAAATATATTTTTATTTATTTATGACAGAGAGAGAGATACAGAGAGATATAGAGACAGAGAGAGAACTGAACTGGGGGAGCTCCCAGTTCAGCCACATGGTTCCGCACGGGCCGGGGCCGGGATTCAATCCTCGGTCCCCGGCGCTGCAAAGTGAGCGCTTAACCCACTGAGCCATCCCGGCTTCCCCTACATTCAGCTTCTTTGCTGTTATCCAGTCATTCTTCTTAGACCCCCAGGCCAGCCCATTGGGGTCAGGCAAGTCTGCAAAGCAACACTTAGGATCACAGGGATGATGTTTCTCTTAGTCGTTGGGTCTCATTTACCACTCAATTGGTCTCAGGGATGCCTCCTACAATCCCAGTCATGTGGGAAGTCCCTCGGTGCATTTTGTTCCTGCCCAACTTAAAATAAGACCCATTGGATGCCAAACAAAGTCAGTTCTAATGAGTCCCACTGGCTGTTACATAGATGATAGTTTAGTTAATTACCATTTTCTAGCACACTGTATTATTTCCACATTGGTGAACAGCAGCTTAATTACAGAACTTTCTCTCTCTGCACGACAATGCCCAGGAGACAGTACCCAGTAACCTCTCTTGGTACGTCTGTCATCATGTTTAATATGAGGTGAGAAACGCAGAACTGGAATTCAGTCAGAGTCATGGGTAAATGCAGTCAGTAAATTTTATGTCATATTCAGGGATATTTGATTAGGTCAGTTATCTATGGTAAATTAATGAAGGCAGCATCAAGTTCCCAAGTCTCTTTTCACAGCTGTCATTACCTGGTTGAACACAAAACCTTGAGATAATGAGACTATAAACTGATATAGTTCACATAAAAATAAAAATAAAAAACTATTTGAATTTGCATAACATAATAGACTGCCCCAATTTGTGTAAAACGGAGATAATTATTCAGATCACCACCGCCTCTTTCCTTAAGCAGGAAGATTACTTTTGCCTCTTCTTTCCCTGGCCAGAGGCCACCAAAAATGACTTCATGTGCACTAAATCTGTCACCCCAGGTACTCCAACAAGATGGTGCTCCCTGGGTTTCCAAGCAAGGTGATTTTCTCTAGTCGTCTGCACTTCAGCCCCTGGACAGTGGTGGAAACAGGCGGATTGGACAGGCGGTTGGGAGACTTGGAAACAGGCTACATGTGTTTTCCAGAGAGGGTATGGAGGAGTTTGCTTTAGTTTCACTCATCTTCTTGTCCAGTTGAACAACCACTACAGCACCCTCTTCTCCCAGGGTTTGTGTTGTGTTGGAGCTACTAGCAGGAATAGAATTTGGATAAAATGAGGTTCCATTGGTGCAGAGAGAATGGATTTTTTGGCTGTCATTTTGGGTGGGACAGTGTCCCTGGAAAGTTTGTTCAAGTGATGGGGATGTTTTCTCTGTGTTCTGACATGGACAGGTAGAGGCTAATGAATGACCTCAAGTAGGGCTTTGAGATCCTTCTTGGAACAGCTTCCTTTGTGTTTACTTTGAGTCAAGAAAGAAATATATGTGGACTGAAGCAACTATTCAAGTTCGTTCTTTAAAAAAAAAAAGAAATGCTGACTCTAGGGTACTTGGGCTGTCTCCAAAACCTCACTCTGGGTTGGTCTTTGTTATAGAGGCTTTCATGTTATCTGATCAGCTCCTCACAGCTGTGATTATTATGTTAGATCAGTGTCTATGCCCCACCACTTTCTAATACTCCTACCTATCCCCCACCCCTGCCAACCTTTCTCTTCCTGCTACTTCACTGGTGAGGGAATTCATCTCAGAGACATTCTTTGATCATTTTCTTCAGAGGATTTGGGTTGGAGGGTCTTCCCACAAAGCCCTCCTTATGTTTGTTTCCCTGGCATTAGAGAGAGGGCTTCTTTCTCTTTGTCCCCACTCTCAACTCTGCCTCCCTTTGGTCTTCTTTGACATAAAGTTCTCCTCTTTCTATCTCTAGACCCCAGTAACACAAGGAGCATCTCCGCTTACCCTATCCCAGTGCTCACATAACTGAGAAAAAGGGCCAAGCCCTTTAGATGTCAGAATCCAGAGTGAACACATCTGACCTCCCACTTTTAATTAGCTCACACTTAAACTTCACCTCTTCCCGTGCCCAGTGGGATCCTTAGAACCCTGAAATGAATGTAGGGAGGAGGAAAAGGCAATATTATGCAACTAACCAATGATCCCAGGACAACTTGGTCATCAGTTTTCCTTCAATGGAAACTAAAGGCTCTGCCCATAGGGACAGCTGCTTGTCTAGCCTTCTTTAAACTTTGCTGGCTGTAAAGAGAAGGTAACGTTCTATTATTAAGCCCCAAGAATGTCTGAAAATATCTCTCAGTTTCTCCAGCTTCCAGGCTCTCTGGTACCGACCGGTCTTGTGCCTTTCATACATTTTGAAATAGCCCCTAGATATAAATATTTACCAACACAGTTCTGTCAATGACTTTGGCTAATGCAGATAAACAGGTTGTATCACAACTAAGCAGAAGCTCATAGCAGCCATGAGAAGGCTGGAGAAACGGGCTGGGTGATGGACAGGAGGCAAGGCATGTCCAGAGAGCCAAGAGGCAAGACCCAGGAGGGTGGTCACAGAGTGGAGAGTTTGTGGAAGTGCTACCACTGTAATGGATAGAACATTGACCATCTTTTGTTTGGTTATCTCTTTATTCAAGATTCAGATCCAGTCCTATTGTTCTTCTTGGGTCATGATCCTGCCTCTTGGCTACTGGTAGTCAGGGCACTTGCCAAATACTTATTCAGAAAGGAAGAAGTAATTTTTCCAAAACAAATAAACCAGAGACCTCTTAGAT
This sequence comes from Craseonycteris thonglongyai, assembly GCA_004027555.1. Classification (NCBI taxonomy): domain Eukaryota; kingdom Metazoa; phylum Chordata; class Mammalia; order Chiroptera; family Craseonycteridae; genus Craseonycteris; species Craseonycteris thonglongyai. The sequence goes on from PVKE010002823.1 coordinate 68,073, forward strand.
AGGGTGAATTGTTACTGAGTAGCCCTGAAATAGCCACTACCCAATGTAACAGTTAAAAACCACTATAGCCATTCCTCACTTAACGACCTACCTGTTTTACAACTCCTTGGACTTATGGCCAGTTCTCCAGCATGGGAAATCTCCTTTCTCAGTCTGTGTGAGCTTGGGGATCTCCTTTCTCAGTCTTTGTCTCATTCCACAGTCAGTTATTATTCACTAGAAGAAGTGTTCGCAATCACTAAAGACTACGGTATATGTTTCATAAATGTGAGGTTATGTGATATCTACTGAAAAATACATGCCCTATGGCACCATGACACACCATAAGAGGTCTGCGTTTAATCTTGTTGCTTATCAACCAATTCACTTAATGAGTTAGTTGTAGGAACAGAAACTGGCTGTTAAGTGAGGAGTCTATTTTAAAAATAGCTTCACATGAAAGAATAAAAATAAAACATAAATAAACCATAAATAAAAGGTTATACACAGCTGGATTATCCATGCTGTAAGGTAATTAAGAGGAACTGAACTTGGCTTATATATTTTATAAACTGTTGAAGGAGTCAGTGAAAGACATCGCATGCATCATATTTAGTTGGGTAAAGTAGAGGTCTGCTGCCTCCAGACACTTCTCCCACTTTTACCCATGACATTTGCCACTCAGAGGTTACCCCAGCTCAGAGATGGTCTTCCAGCATGAGCCCACGTGGTAGGACCTCAGATCCCTGGGATCTTGGCTCTGCCCACAGGCTGTGCCAATAATTGCTAATGCTATTTCCATCTGTGACACCGAGCCATGCCCCATGGTCTCCTCCGCTCTCAAAAGAAGTCGACTTTCTTATTCTTAGGTTTGGCCTGGAATGAATTCTCCATGGTCTTCTGGGGGTTGTCAGGTTTCTTGTTTGGATTGAGGTTCTGGGAAAAGACAGCAATTGTCACACTGGAAGCTGAGCTCTGTGTGCCCATCATGGATTCAACAAAGGTGTGGAGAGAGCAGTGACCCTACTTTCTCCACCCCAGGGGATGTCGGGAGCAAGAAGTGAACTGCGAAAGCAGCCTCCATGCCTGAGAAAGGCTGGGTTGAACCTTCATGGGGTCAGTCACACAGTTGTGCACTCATGTGAGGGGGAACTCAGGCCACTCATTTGGGGTTCTCAATTCCTGAGGGGAAATCCTCTCCTACCAGCCCTCTAGGAACTTCAGATAGCTACTGGAGTGGCACTTAGGTTTGTGTGGTTTCTTCTTTTCTTTTTTCTTTTCAAGCACACTCAGGACTTTTGCATTTCTTGACTTTTCTAACAACCTTGCAAGGTGGGCAGGGGATAGGTTCTTCTTTCCATTGTATGGATGTCCACATTAGACAGCCTGTAGTGTTCTACCTTGGCGTGGAGCTTTGATGTGGTATTTCTCTTGGATGCTGACACCGGGGAAGTGTAGGCAGTGGGAGTGACCTTGCCTGGCACATCGGCACTCATGACACCTGAGAATAGGACTTCTGATACCTCATTGAGGAGTTGTTGTGGCCTCTCCGCTGGGCACTTGGCCTTGTGCCCCACGTCACCTGGGGGATATCAGGGCAGTAGATTACAGGTCTTTGTTATTAAGGCACTTTAAAGCAGTTTGATGTCCTTGTTTTATTCTGATATTGACTACACATCATTATTTGAAAAGAACAACATTTGTTTTATTTTATTTCTTAAGCAAATAAGCCAAACAGTTTCCTTGATGCCACTCACCATTTGGAGAGGTCAGGTGTGAGAGTCACCCATATTGCCAGTCTCATGGTTTCCTGACACCAAAAAGCCAGCTGACCCCTGGGAAGTGCCTTTCTTCACACCCCCATCCCTCATCCCCATCCAGGAACCAGGCCCCAGTACCCTTCCAGACAGGCACGTGCCCCTTCCTGACTTCCCATGGGCATCAGGGTTTGGCAGGACTCCCCTCCCCTGCGCCAGGCTTCCAGAGCTGCCCCTCACCAGGCTTATGAGACGGGGAAGCTCATGGACTTTCCTGAACCCGAGCTTCCTTACATAGGGTGGCGAGGACTATGTCTAGCGTTTTGAGTGTTATTTATTATAAACTCTACATGGCAAATGCACGGGGCACGCTAGGGGGTTAAGGATCATCGCCTTTTATTCCTATGGGACAACTTCTTCCTTCTGTCTCTGCCAGTTCTTTGGGGCATCACTGGATGTGAAGGCAGTGCTTCTAACTGGCGGGTGAAGGGGAGGTGCTTGCTGACAAGGCTTGCTCGGGTGGGGTGGGGGTGGGGGGCAGTCTTTGCTACCTAGGGGCAGCGTCCTAGGCTACTGGTCCCCCAGATAGCTGCATGCTGGCCATATAGCTGAGGGGGTGGGGAAGAAGTGGGGGCACGCTCACCCACTGTCCTGCAGGCTGGTCGGGCCTGGCGTCCCCAGGCTGCCCTGACTTGCAGAGAGCCGGCCTCGGCTCATGGTAGGGCTGGGCCTCACCTGCCTGTGCTTTTTGACCTCCAGGACAAAGAAGTGAATTTGGAGCAGGTCCATCGACGCATGAACAGTCTAATGGATGAAGACATCGCTCACAAGCAGATTTCCCCGGCAGCCATCGAGCTCTCAGCCCTGGAGATGGGGGGCCTGGCCCCCAGCCAGGCCTTGGAGCCCACGAGGGAGTACCAGAACACGCCACTCTCGGTCAGCACCTTCCTGCCGGAGCAGAGCAGCCACGCCGGCCGGACACTGTCAGCGGGGCCCAGCAGCAGCCTGCCCCTGCCCCTGAGCAGCTCCGCCACCATGCCCTCCATGCAGTGCAAACACAGGTCGCCCAACGGGGGGCTGTTCCGCCAGAGCCCCGTGAAGACCCCCATCCCCATGTCCTTCCAGCCCGTGCCTGGGGGCGTCCTCCCAGAGGCCTTGGACACCTCCCACGGCACCTCCATCTGACCCGCGCCTGCCCGCCCGCCACCCACCCACCCACCCGACCAGCAGAGCTTTTTAATACAAGGAGACAACACAGACCACACACACGCGCACACACACGGACTCTTTCAGTTTTCTTGTACATACGTGTAAATAACGACAGAACGGAGTGGGGTAAAAGTGTATTTTGAATATTCCCAATTTTCGAAGTCAGTAAAAAAAAAAACCCACAAAAACTGTATGAATGACTTTGTAAATTTTGTTCTATATGAATAAAAAGGCAAATTCCTTGTGATCATTCTGAAGTGCCAAAGAAGCCCCCCCGGTCCTGAGCCTTTCTGAGGGCAGGAGAGGCGGTCAGATAAGGAGCCCCTCCCTGCTGGGGGTGGAGGGAGATGAGGAGAGGTCCCTTTCGAGGAGCCCCAAATGCTGCTCGCTGCCATGTCCCACGGTTCCCCCCACGGTCCCTGCCCCTGGCCTCTTGCTCCTCATTTACTTCTGGGTAGAAAAACAGGGCGCCGTGATCGCTCGTGGGCCTGGCCGACTGGTCACTGCGCTGCAGGGGGACCAGCTGTTCCTGCCAGCCTGGGACTGAAGAGGCTCCAGGGACAGGGGACAACCCTGTTAGTCACCCCGCTGTGTGCCACAGTGCACTGTGGGCCTGAGAGAAGGGCCTGTGCTGAGGTGACGGTCTCCAAGGGCTTTCATGCTGACATGCTCTACTGCCGGCCTTGTTGTTTTTACTTTACTTTTGTAACTGGAAGAATCAACAAGTGATGGAATATGAGAGAAGGGGACAGCCCCCTCATTGCCTGGGAGAGGACAGGGTAGACATGGGCTTTGCCTGGTATAGAGAAATGCAAGGTACGGTGTGTGGAGCAGATGACGAGGTGGGAAGAAAGGCCAGGCGGAGGGAGAATATGCCCTTGGGTTTGGAACCTGTGGTCCTGGATGGGAGAGGACAGTGTGGTCACAGGTGCAGGGACTAGAAGCATGGTGGTTTCAGGTAAAGGATGCTGTGGGAGGACAGGAGGGAGGGCCCCCAGTGGCCAGACTACACTGGTGGGGAGTGTTGGGAAAAGATCAAAGAGACCATGTGCATTTTAGGTAAGGTGAGCCTTGGCTCCTAAGAAGGAGCAGCCTAATGCTGTGTGATGTGAAGACGAGTATGCCCCGTCTACAGAGGAAGTAGCCCCCCTAAGTAAAGAACGCCTCCGGGTCTTAAACCCTGAAAACAATCTGCCGAGCAGTGCCAGAAACTAGCACAGGTCCTCACTGTCTGCTTAGCCTCCTCTGCTGACCCCCAGAAGCTTCAAGCAGTGATCAGCCCTTAGCAGGGGCCCTCTGGCTGTGAGCATCTTCCCATCTCAGATTCCCAGGCCTGTCTGCAGGCTGATGAGCCTGCTGGGAAACTCTGCTTCTTAAGTTTAGGACAGACTGCCAGACCACCCCCATCCATTGCCCTTTCTGGGGGCAATTAAACTCTAGAACCAGAGAAAGGACCGCTGGGAGCAGTGATTTGAGTGCTCTGAGCCAGATCACTTTAGCTTCTCTCATTCTGGAGGCAAGGTGGCTCTGCTCTCCTAACCCGCCAGGACGATGAACCCAGCCCCCAGCTGGCACTGGGAAAGGAGATGAGAGCCCTGGTCCATGCCCATGGAGAAACCCAAAGTCCTCTTCGCCTCTCCCACAGCCTTGTGGAGTTATTCCAGAGGTGTGTTTCTGAGGACTGATTTCTTTCCTAAAGTCCCAAGCATCACACAGTCAGCTACATGCACCCCGGGGAGGGGAGTGCTTATCATGATGTCATTTATCTCTGGCTGCTGAGCATGTCCTGATACCAGTGCTACCAGGTGATCCACTGCCACTTCTTCAATCAGAGTGCGTGAGCAGAGCCAGGAGCTGGGCGCAGGTTCACGGTGATGCCTGGGTGGGCTACGGCTTTTACCCGTAGGAAGAGCAGGTTCCGGTTTCTTTCCATCAGCACTTTTGGGGCCCTGCCATGGCTGGTCAATTTTTCATATACTATATCTCTCTATTTTTTTAATCAAATTGTGGTCTCACTGCCTTATCTCACACCCAAGTCTGTTTGTTCCCCCAAGGTGACCTGTCTGCTGGCAAATACCGTGGATATTTTCTTGGACAGCTTTGCTTAGAATGGGTGTTAGGAAGAGAAGGGAAATGGCACCATGCAGTGTGTGTGTGTGTGTGTGTGTGTGTGTGTGTGTGTGAGAGAGAGAGAGAGAGAGAGAGAGAGAGAGAGAGAGAGAGAGAGAGAGAGATTTTTGAGAGAAAACTATTCTGCTAATAAAAAACCCTGAGCGTGGTTTTATTCTTAACCATGCTTATGCTATTTTTCAAACTTCCTACCCTTGGCATGAGGGAAAATGATTGATATTTAAGCAAGTTCTTTAGAAAAAATATCTTCCCAACTCAGATTTCTGTGTCAGTTTAGAATGTACCGTATTTTTTTTGGTTGGTTGTTTGTTTTTTCATGCTTTGCTCTTTGGATTTATAACTCTGTTTAGACTATTCCATACATTTTAGGTATATTTTGTGCCTTCAGACACTGCAACTACTAATCAGCATTTGGATTAAAGTTGTTTAATAATGAAACTTGATTTTGCTCCCTACCCTCTTCTTCTCTGGGGCGAAGAAATGCTATCTGCTTGTTCTCTTGAGTGCTATGGCCCAGGACCTGGAGTCTGTCCCATTGGTGAAGACACTCATGACTGAGACTTTGCTGACCAAGTAGGTCTCAGATATGCCTGGGGGTGGATTCATGCCTTCGTACTTTGTACATTCAGCGTCCCTCCACTGTGACCAGGGGGCATGTGAGGGACAGGCTGAGAAGCAATTCTAATTTTCAATTATCCTAAGAGCTTCCTTGACCATGTGAGTTCTTGGAGAGCTCCTAGGAGAGAATTTGTCCATACTATACACGGCCCTGTGGAATGAATATCCTTTTAAATGTTAGTGGACTTTGTTTCTCCTCTCATCTCTATACTCACTCTGACCTCAGATAAGTTGCTTCCCTGTGCTTAGGCCTCAGCTGTAAGGGACTGTCATTGTTAGAGGACCCACAAGGTGGCTCCTCAGTGTTTGGCCCTTCAAAGATCTGTGGGTCCTGTTCTCTGAAGAACACTTCAGTTGTCTCTATAGCTCCAGGTCCAATAGTCTGGCCCCCGGACCCCAGATTCACTTGCTCCCAGCTCCCTGCTTTGTACCACAAGGTTCCCCTCTGACTTCTAGGCCTTCATAGAAGAAACAACTCTGTCAGCCTTGGGCCAAATAGGGCTGACCTGAGGAGTGTGGTTTCCACGATCAGGACCGCAACTTCTAGGAACTGAAAGTAGAATGTCCCTCTGGCCCTGCCCCAATGAGGAACTTCTTCAATGTTGGGGGCAAGCTCCAAAGGCTGTGGGTGCAGAGACCTGACAGACATTCCCAGATGATCTGAACAGATGGATCTGGATAAGATTCCCAAAGGGCTACATTTTCTTAAGAAAAAGCAGCCTGGTTTCTAAATTCTAAATCCTCTCTAACCTTGCCAAGGTAAAATCAATTCCATGCCTAATTTTGTCTTTTCAAGCACTGAAAGAAGACCCCAGACACATAAAGGAAAAAAGAACCCCACTGGGCCTAAAGGCTACGATGGCATGGGAACAACCTTGGTCCCTTTGGCCTATGCCCTCTCACTTAATAGTCACAGGGATGGGCAAGGTCCCAAGGACAACTTGGGTCTCTGTGTGACCTTATGCTCCCAACACAAAGGGATCTTTACTTGTGGGTCTCTGCCCTCCTTTTGAGCAAACATTCTTGAGAAACTCATCTTTCCCTCCCAAAGGTACGTGCTCACAAATTAGTGGCCATATCTTAACAAAAACCTTGTTTTGTGCTCTTTGCTTTGGCAAGCCAGGTCTTATAAAGGCTCCAAACATTTTTGAACTGACCTTTCCTTGCTTTGGACACCATGAAAAAGACACCATTTCTGTTCATATTGTAACATTTGTCATATCTAAACCATTGTTTTATTTCATGTCAGCTGTTGCTTTTAATAAATGAAGCTGTGTTTGATTCTTATTATTTTCACTCTTAATACCAGGAAACTCCAGATAGATAACAACTTTAATCTTTGTCTTTTTTCTCTCTCCCTGGTATGTAGTTAGATTATTTTTGAAAGACGTATAGACATTTTAGATAAATAGCGTAAGCAAATACCATATTTTTCTATGTATAAGACAATACTGTAGTCCAAAATTGTTAGATCAAAAACTGGGGGTTGTTTTACACATGGGAGTAACCCATGTAGATTTCTTAATCTTAGAAATGTAGGGGTCCTCTTATACATGGGGGCATCTAATACATGGAAAAGTACAGTAGTCAACTCCCATAAAGAAGAGAGGGACAAATGTTAATGGTATCAGACCCTTCTTCTAGCTTTCATTCTCTCACCTCTGAACTTGATACTGGGTGCTGAGCCCCAGAGAGAGGAGAAGTTCTTTTCACAGCAAGAAGAGCTCCTGATAGAGTAATTTGCAGTGACCAATGGCCAAGATCTAGAAGAGGGGGTGGGCAACTACATATATCTCAGGAAGGGCTCAGTTACTGGCAGATTCAAGCATGCAGTTGTCAGGGGAAACTAGGTATCCCAGATCAGAGGAAAACAAAATATTTTCCAACCTACTGCACTTATCAACACATAAAATGCATACACAGGCACATGTACACATATGTACACACTCATGCATGCTCACTGAGGTCCCTGCACACACACTCATCAGGTCAGGCACACACATTCAGAATTTAAAACACATAGCATTGCACTTGAGCAAAGCAAGCAGATGAAGTCCTGCTTATCAGATCTGGGCAACAGGGTCCAGGGAAGGAGAGAGGCCATTTTAGGGTCTCCCTGTCCAGTGTACTGTCTCAATGTAACCATCAGCCAAGTAGTGCTCTGTAATCAACTGCATAGAGGGACACATCTCTTGCAAAGTGGCCTCCTTCTTGCCAATCAGCTGGGTATGCAAAGCAAACTGTCCCCAGTCACCAAACTTTAGCTTTGAAATCCTCTTGATTTTTAACCAGAATCTCTGTAATATGCAAAGAAGTCTCCAGCATTCTTCAAAGCATCCTGATTATTTCCAAAAAGAATACACATTGCCATGACCACATCAGTGACGAGGTACAGTGTTCCAGGGACTGTACTATTCCCTTTACATACAAATGCACGCCCATTCTCAGATCAGCCCTGCAAGGTAGAAATTAGTATCCAAAATGTATAGAAATAGAAAATGAGGCTCAGAAAGGTATGTATGGTCAGCAAACTGGTGAGTGACAGTGCCAAATTCACAATTCCTCATTTGTATGACTTCATAGCACATGTTCCTGCCCGTGCAGTGGCTCTCCCTTGGTAGAAACACATCTGCTGTCCCTCAGCGCTGGACCTTTTCTGGCCTACTCTGTCTCCAAATGTGGTAGTGCCAGCCTCACCAGGTCCCTTGGCCTCCACACCTGCTGCCTCCTCTCTGGTGGCCTCAGGGTGTGGTGTTTAGTATCTACTTGTACACCCCTGAAGTGGCTGTGTGTCTCCTGGACTAACAGGATCATTCCTAACCACAGAGTCTGAGCCAGGTGCCCACTTCCCTGAAGCTGCCCTCAGCCAGCAGGCTGCTTCTCTGAGGGGATTGCATCCCCCCAAACCTCCTTCTGCAGAACACAAACTGCAGTGAGCCAAGGGAAGCTTCAGGGCTGACTAGTGGTCCAAAGTGCATTGGGATTTTTCCAGAGTGCTGGAGTCCCTGCCCTGAAGTCCCTGGATAGATCCCAGAAATGCTCGAGAACCATCTAAAACTCTTCACCCTATTGCTGAGTTACTGTGCATGTGTGCATTACCCCCACCCCACCCAGGAATGAGGTCCATACCTTCCAATATATTCTTCAAATTCTCTTATCAAAGCTCCAAGCCGTTGCCCTTAGGAGTTGGGAGTCAGGTAAGTCTCTGTGTCTCACTTTTTCAATGCTAGTGTTTAGGTAATAATCCCAATTCTGTACTCATCTAAGGAAAATAGTTACAGAACAGTGGCCGAGAAGGAAGTATGGGCAATGCTTTGCCAGTAGGACCCTTGAGGCTTTCATCCAGAGGCAGTGAAGGCCCACTGATAGCGCACCTGGGGAACTGTTAGATGCAGGCCTAGTGGGTGGTACCTTAATCCTGGTGCCCAGGAAAGTGGTCCAGACGAGGCAAGGGAATGAATATTGAAACTGCCTGAGTCTGGGCTGGAATCCTACTTGTGGTCACTACATACTAAGCACTCGGCTCTTTTTAGTTCTTTGAGTTTCACTGGTTTCTTTATGTATTGATCACAATAATACCTATTTCCCTGTTTTTTTTTGTGAGAACCCCATCATTAGTGATCACAACAATAGCTGGAAGTCACTGAGTGTTTGCTATGTTCCAAAGCTTTCCCTATATTATCTCATTTGTTACTATTGTGACCATACATGATAGTTAACGAGAAAAACAAGGCTTAGAGAAGTTGAATGACGTGCTTGCACTGTAGAGAAGGGCTCTGACGTCCAGGCAGTTGGAGAGCAGTCTACCCATGACCCATCATTAGTACTTTCAATCACAAGTGTCAAACAGGCCTGAGACCATCTTGTCCTCCTAGGCCTGGCTCCTGGGGTACTAATCTCAGGAAGAAGCGGCTGTGTCCTTTAGACCTCAAACTAAATGATTGCTGAATGTCAATGAAACAAGTACGCCTGCTTTTTCATTTTGATTCTGCATTTGCCACTTGTGTGATCTTGGGTGTGAAGTGTTATGAATGACTCCATGGAGCCATCTGTGATCCACGATCACTAGAACGAGGTTTTCCCAGTTCATAAACTCCCCTCCATTGACAACTGAGTCTCTCTTGTGGTACATACACGGACTCCAGAGGCCAAGGCTGGTCCTAACAAGCAAAAGTATGCTTGTTCTTGCTTCATGGAGGTCAAACTACTTTTCTTCTGCACTAAAGTGGAGCCAAATAGATGACCGAGTGCTCATACAATAGGTATAAACCAGGGAGCAGACTGACTTCAAATCTGTTGTCACTCACCAGATATGTATCCTTAATCCCATCACTGTCATCTGAGCCCCCTTCCATGCCCTCTCCTGTGGAACGGGTTCTGAGTCCCGAG